>JAULJZ010000020.1:3242483-3256776 GCA_032270985.1 Heliamphora pulchella | reverse complement strand
AGCATGCTAATTTTTGACTCCTTCACTTGATTAGTACCCTCATGGATAACTTCGAGTCTATCCCAAATTTCTTTCGCAGTGTCACATGTAGAGATCCTATTGAACTCATTTAGGTCAAGTGAGCAGTTTAGGAGAGCCTGGGCTCTTGCTTTTGACTTTACAGTCTAAGAGTTTTTTATATGGCAACCACAAGTTTTGGACCTGTCCAATCTGAAGGTCAATCAACCAACAGACCCCCCTTGTTCAATGGAACCAATTATACAACAACTTGTAGCGTAAGTAAATGTCAAAACTTCAGAGACAAACCGTTTGAACAAACCACCAATCTTAGGCACAAACAAAACACACAGAAAAGCGTGGTTGAACCCGAATTACATAAAATAAAAAAGAAAAAAAAAACAACTCATATGCCTCAACGTTTGCTTTACAAGGTTAACATTTTTTGACAAGATATGGTTGCCCAACGTAATAAAACGCGATAAATTGCATTAAGCTATGGTCTACGAATAGATCTGAAACTAGATCTAAGAAGATGATAGTGCAGTAACATTTTCATTTTCGCATCATTCTAACCAAAATTCGTCGCCAAAAAACAAAAGCTTGCTGGATCAAAACATCTTTCTCGCTTGTAGACGGTAGCTACTCGGTCACTAACAATAAAAAAAAAAAAAAGAAAACGAAGAAAAAAGAAAAACAAAAAACTACCGAGGGTAAAAACTAAAACTAAATGAAAAAGACAGAGGAAAAAAACAAAAACACTAGATAAATAAGTAAACAAAAAAAAAGAGAGAAAGAGGAAAGGAAGAACGAATGATCCGGAGGAAGAAAGCGCCGCTACCTCCCCCTAAAGCAAACCTCCATAAGAAAACCTAGTTGTTATGCTGTTAGGAAGAGAAGATTGTTCAATTTAATTTCGTAGTCATATCTTTTTTGAGTGCTTTTTCTCCCTTGCAGTGTGAAAAGAGGTTATGGCAAAATGTGATGTCAAGTGGAGTCAGGGTTCAAGGGGGAAATGGGTTAGGTACCTCTTAACCACATTGGCTGGTAATGCTTAGGTAGCGGTGATTAGGAAACTGGCCTTTTTGGATATTGTTCAGGGCTGGCTCTTCTATTAGACAGCTAAATAGTCATTGGGCAAAAAGGACCGAAAAGACAATCAAAATCCAATATTGTACTGTCAAACAAACATAAAATACAGAAACTTAAAACAAAGAACATAAAATAAATTCTTACAAAAATAAATTCGAAGAAAACAGAATATCGAGGTTAGTGCTAAACACTATCTCTTTAAGATAGATATGACCCCCACGCAGGTTCTAATGGCTTCATAGACATCAATCTCCCAGGATACAACGATCACACCCGAAAAAAAAACACTCCAATCTACGGGTACGACGAACCGTTTAGTGTTTGTACTCTTCGACTCTTGAACTTTGTACACACAATAAATGCTATGATAGGAAGGATATTGAAAGCTAAATTGTGTGCAGAATGATGGTTATATATAGCCTTAGAGGTGATTATTCGAAGCAGTCACTGCACTTGTTCAAAACTGGTGCAACGTTTCGTCGTTGGCACTCAAGCGTTTTGTGAGCGCCCTATACTAGAATTCAGGGGGGACTCTGGCACTCGAGTACTCAGCGAGCGCGTTACGAGTGCTCAACACTAGAATAGAGGGCGCTCAAGTGCTTTGCGAGCGCCTCGGGAGTGCCCTATTATGTTCTGGTTTCCACGATGGGCGTTCAAGCGCTCCATTCTAGAAATTGGCCGTTGGGCTTTTGATCTGTTGGGTTAACGGTAACCGAATTTAAATTCGAATTTTAAAAATCTTATTTAAATAAAAATTTAAATAAATTTTCTCCAAAAATATATAGCTACTCAGATCGGATCGGATCAGATCGACCCACGACCCAGCCGGCCGGTTGGTCGGACGGACGACAACGGCAGTGCGCGCGCGCGTGAAATGGGTTGAACCCACCATTAGGTAGGTCCTCTCCCGTTCACAAAACTGGGTAGCCCAAAGGGACCCTCCTCTTAGTCCAACTCTAACTTATATATACCACTAAGTTCCTCAAGAACTTCCAATGAGGGATTGAAGTTTCACACTTCCATTAAACCCAACAAAATTCATGTTCAAGCGACGACTTTGAACATCGATTTCTCATCCACCTCTTATCCGATTTGAGCAAATGAATATATGTTGTTCATCTCCTAGAAGAGGAGAACGCGTAGTACCTTGTACCCAACTCAAAGGAAGGATGGGTCCTACATTTATTATGACCCAAAGTTTGCCAAAAAATAAGATTATTAAATCCGATTTTAACATTCCCCCACATGAATAAAAAATGGCTATAAAATCAATGTATATACAAATGCAAAACACAAAAGAGAATACAAGTAGAAATCTCCTGTATAGAGATAGGTAGCTTGTGGCTTTGAACCTTCCCTTGTGAAAGTCTATCGAATTTACTAGCTAATTAGTGAATATGATATTTTGAACTGTTCAGCCGTTTGTGTAAACCAAGACAATAGAAAATCAACAAGATATTTCCTGACACTGTTTTGTTCTCATGGTTGTGTTCAATTTGGCCCTGAACAATATGGTTTTCCTGAGTGCTCTAGAGAAATTTAGCCTTTTCATTCTCATAGAACTGGCCCAGTTCACACTCACATTGGTGATTTCTTATTAAGAGTATTCTGTAATACTCCACTTGAATTTTCAAGATACAAGAATCATTAAAAGCTTTGTTTATCCTGAACTCGCTGCAGGTATCACAGTGTCATCATAGAAATGGGTAGGAGGGATTACCTCCGCTGTGATCCTCTTGAGTCATTTACAACTTAGTTATCCATTTGAATCTAGATCTTAGGATCTCTAGTCAGCTAGGTTGGGTGTCCGTTATGACAACTCTTTAAGTTATAGGCTTTAAACCCATTCCCCTCGATGATTAACTAATTTGCTTTCTAGCTAAACCTTTAATTAGCGGATCTGCGATGTTAGCCTTTGACTTTATATAGTTTATTGTGATAACTCCATTAGAGAGTAGTTGTTTTATGGTATTATGTCTTTGACGAATATGTTGAGATTTACCATTATACATATTATTCTGTGCCCTTCCAATTGCTGATTAGCTGTCGCAATAAATATAAATTGCAAGCACAGGTTTTGTCCACATTGGAATGTCCTCTAGGAATTGGCAAATCCATTCTGCTTCTTCCCCTACTTTATCTAAAGTAATAAACTTAGCTTCCATTGTGGACTTGGCGATACACGTTTGCTTGGAAGATTTTCAAAACACTGCTGCACTAGCCAAAGTAAAGATATATCTACTAGTGAATTTTGAGTCTTCGGTATCAGATATTCAATTTGCGACATAGAACCATTCTACTATGCCTGGATATCTCATATAGTGCAGTCCATAGTTAAGAGTGTATCTTAAATATCTTAGTATCCTAACTATTGCCGTCCTATGATTTATCCCTAGGTTACTCGTGTATCTACTCAATTTATTGACAGTATACGCAATGTCCGGGCGAGTATAATTAGTCACGTACATTAAGTTGCCAATAATAATCCGGGAATACTCTAGTTGAGATATGTCATCTCCAGTATTCTTCGATAGGTAGAGATTTAAGTTTATAGGTGTTCTCGCTGGACGACTATCATATTTCTTGAATTTTTCAAGAATCTTTTCAATATATGAGATTAAGTCTTTAGATGTTCTAAAAAAATTTAATTCCTAGTATAACATCTGCAACACCCAAATCTTTCATGTCAAAATTACTGTTTAGCATTCTCTTGGTAGTTTTAATCATATCTTGATTACTACCAATAATGAGCATATTGTCAACGTAGAGACACACAATGACATATCCTCTTTTCGTGTCTTTGAAATAGACACACTTATTACATTCGTTTATTCTGAATCCATTTGACATTATTACGTTGTCAAATTTCTCATGCCATTATTTTGGAGCTTACTTGAGATTATACAAAAATCTAATAAGCTTACATACTTTCCTTTCTTTCCCTAGAACCACAAAACCTTCCGATTGTTCAATATGTATTTTCTCATTTAATTCTCCATTTAGAAAGGCAGTTTTAACATCCAATTGATGTATTTCAAGACTGTATAAGGTTGCTATAGCAATTAACATCCATATTGATGTTATCCTTGTAACAGAGAATATGTATCAAAATAGTCTACCCCTTCATTTTGTTTATATCATTTGATAATAAATCTTGCTTTGTATCTGTCTATTGAACTATCTGTTTTCATTTTCTTCTTGAATATTCATTTACATCCTAGAGGTTTATTGCCTTGTCAAAGCTTCACTAGCTCCCAAGTTTGATTTTGTATTATTGATTCAATTTCACTATTGATAGTAAGGTGTTTCTAGCGTGGACATAGCTTCTTGGAAGCTTTGGGACTCATTTTCTAAAAATAAGTTAGAAAATTTGGACCAAAGAATTTTGTAGTCTTTACCCTTTTACTGCGTCTGGGTTCATCTACATTTTCTTCTTGGTCTAGACTACTGTTCGTTGCAGTGTCATAAATCCTTTTAAGAGGACTTGATTCTCGTGTAAAATTATACAAAAAAATATCTTTAAAAAATCATGCATTTCTTGATTTAATAATAGTATTCACGTGCATATCCTCAATTTCTGACTTATGTATCAAAAATCGATATGCACTACTATTATTTGCATATTCAATAAATATATAGTCAACGATTTTTTGTCATGTTTTTGTTCTTTTAGAAACAGAGACCGCTACCTTAGCCAAATACCCCTACACTTTTAAGAATTTATAAGAAGGTTTACGACCCTTCCACAATTTATATGGAGTTTTATTTATTTATTGTGGGGTAACTTGTTGAGAAATATAATTGACAGAAAACAAAGCTTCTCCCACAAGTTTTGCGATAAACTAGAACTTATTAACATGCATTTATCATTTCCTTTAAGGTTCAATTTTTCTGTTTAGCAATACCATTTTGTTGAGGTGAATAAGGTGCCGTAGTTTTGTGTATAATACCATATTCTGAACAGAACTTACCAAAAAGTGATTCATATTCATCACCTTTATCACTTTAAAAAATTTTTATTTTCTTACCGAGTTGATTCTCAACTTCATTCTTATACTGTATAAACATGGATAATTTCTCATCTTTACTTCTCAATATGTAAAGATAACAATATCTTGTACAATTATCTATAAAAGTAATAAAATACTTTTTACCACCACTAATTTGCACAAATTTTAAGTTACAAATATCACTGTGAATTAATTCTAGAGGTTCGGTACTCATTTTAATTGAATGGAAAGGCAATTTAGTAAGTTTTGCTTCCACACAAATTTTACATTTATGATTTGGATCGATGTGAAAGTTAGGCAAATAGTAATTGTTAACTAACCTACGTAAAGTATCATAGTTAGCATGACCTAACTTACCATGCCGCACATTAGATAACTCAAACATATAAGTAGAAGATGTAGTTATCTTATTAATTTTAAAAAATACAGTCATTACATTGAGTTTAAAAAACCTATCACTCGCATATCCTTTTCCCATAAACATACCATTCTTGGTGATAATCACCTTGTTTGACTCAAAGACTAGCCTGAAACCCTTTTTACTCAACAATGACCCAGAAATTAAGTTTTTCTGGATATTCGGGACATGTAGTACATCATTGAGTGTCAATTACTTGCCAGATGTCATCTTCAAAATCACCTTCCTTTGGCCTTCAACCTTGGAAGTCGAAGAATCCCACATGAAGAGTTGTTCTCCATTCTCCACCGGTTGATAGGTTGTGAACATCCCCTTATTTGAACACATGACGAGTAGCCCCAGTGGCTACCCATCACTCTCTTTGATTGCCAACCAGGTTCACTTCAAACATCACAGCAAAAAGGCTAATTTCTGACACGTCGCATGACTGATTCTCCACTTCTGTCATATTGGCTTAGGCAATTTTCTGCTTCTTGTCGGGGTTCCCTTGACTCTTCATTTTGCGGTAGTCTTAAGCCAAGTGTTTTAGTTTGTCACACACATAACATTTACCCTTGAACTTCGTTGTGTCACCGCCTTTGGAACCTTTTGCAAAGAAGTTCTTTTTTTTGTTGGATTTCTACCCGTGTTCCACCACAATGGCTTTGGACTCCATAGATGGATTTTCAGTTCTTTTGTCGGAGATTTCGTTGTCTTCCTCAATCCTCAGTCTCACAATCAAGTCTTCAAGCCGCATCTCCTTGTGTTTATGCTTAAAATAATTTTTGAATTCTTTCCAAGATGGCCGCAATTTTCAATAATTGCAGCCCCTTGGAATGATTCACTTATTATCATTCATTCTGCATAAATTTTATGCAGGATCAACTGGAGATCTTGAACTTGATTGATTATCGTCTGCAGACACCCCAATTTGATCCCGCCTAATCTTAAGTGAATCCGATAATAAAAACGATTGGAATGGTGCTCTGTATTTGAACCCAATTATCAAAACCTTCAAACCAGTAAAATCATCATTGAACCGCCATGTTAGAACCTTGGGGTCGCCATGTTCATTGTGGCGACCGCCAATAGAACCTCTTGAAAGCTTTCACTTTTTGTGGCGACCGCCATGTCCATACCCGGTGACCGCCAACTTGCATAGTGGCGACCGTCATAAGAAACTTGTGGAAACTCTCATGAAGTAGCGACTGCCACCTTGAAAAATCATGATGTGTCCCAAAACGTGCCAGCATTTCATTGGTTGAAGAATTCTATAAATACCGTACCCCTGGTACGTTTTCAAGGGAGAAGAACAGAATTTTAGAGAGAAAAGCTCTGCCGAGTCACCGAGCAATTCCAAGCCTCGACGCCGAAACCCTGCCGAATTGCTGAGAGCCGAACCCCTGATACTGAGATTCTGAAACCCTAACTTGGATCATTGCTCGAGAATCGAATTGCCCATCACCATTCCCCGACTCGAGGGTTCCTTAGCGATCAAAATGCTTTATTTGGATCTCCGGTCCTTCTAGCTCCATCTCCAACCTCTTTGGAGTAACCAGGTTAACTTGATTGTTTTATATTTGCTTATATAGTTGTTTTAATCATTTTTAATGTGTTTAATTTGATAAAGTAGCCATTCTTAGCTTGCTTAGTTTATTTACTTACTTGCATTAAATTTGTTAATACATTAAATAGTGTTAACATAATTTAGCAATATGACTAAACGATATCGTTATTGTTATAATCTAAGTACTTATATACATTTAGTTGTAATTTTTAATATTACACTCGTTTAATGCTAGTATTTTTTTTCTTTTTATATTAGTTTAATCTTTCATTTAATCTTAGTATTTTATTTTATTTTCTTTTAATGTTAGTTTAATTTTTCATTTAGTGTTAGTATTTCATTTCATTTCTTTCCTTTTTTTATGTTAGTTTAATCTTTCATTTAATATTAGTATTTCATTTCTTTTTTTTAATGTTAGCTTTATTTTTCTTGTAATGTTTTATTTTCCTTTTCTTTTAATAATAGCTTTATTTTTCTTTCATAGTACTTATTTAATTTTTTTTATTTTGTTAAATTCAAAAATCACAAAAAGTCTTTTAAGCTAGTTTTTACCTTTTAAATGTTAGTGTAATTTTCTCTTCTTATAAACAGTTAGATTTTTTTTTAGTTTAGTGGTTTAAATAAGCATTTTCTAACCTTCTTATTTTGGCTTAATTGTTCTTTAGTAAGCTTTCTTTTTATTTTTATTTTTTTAAAATTAAATCTTCAAATAATCTTTTATTATGTTAATACATAAAATACTTGTTATTAGTTTCATTATTTGGTAAATTTTATTTTTATATAGGATTTTTACATGCTTTTCATTTTAGTTATACTTTTAAATAATTTAATAATGTGAATGTTTAGTATATTAATTTTAAGATATGCTTTAAAATCATGTTTAGAATAGCATAGATTTCTTTTGTTAGATATTGTTAGCAAAATTCATATTTATTTTTAGTATGGTTTCAATGATCTTTTAGCATACATTGGTTCTTTTTATTTAAATCATTGCGTGCGGTTTTGCTCTATGTCTGCTTTAGTTAGAAATTACATGCTGTAGGACTTAAGATTTTATTTTTTTATTTGCTTTGTTTAGGTGTGTTATATACATATATTATGTCTTTCCTATACTTGATTTTGGATATTTTTTCTTTATCTCTATTTTCTATATTTGCATGTATTGAAAAATCTTATTAAGAACCAATGACGATTAGTTGAAGTCAACCTTACGGTTGGGTGAACGGGATGCCTAACACTTTCTCCGATTCGTACCTTAGCCCTCGAACCATTTTTCTCTGGTAAAAACCTTTGAAGATCAGTAGCCATTTTTATTTTTTTGATTTTTTTCAAAAATCAAGTGGCGACTCTATTTTTTAACAAAAAATAATTCCTAAAATTTGACTTTCAAGGTGTTAAAATATTTTCAAGTATCCCTTGAATTTTCATATTTTTTACCTACGAAAAACCCCCAAATTTTGGCGCTACACCGTCTTAGAATCTATCATCTTGAAGTCTAAGATTATGCCGACAATAAACTTCTTCATTTTGGCATCTTTCGTTTTGTACTTCTTATCCAGGGATTTCCACAGCCTTTTTACTGTCTGGATTGAACTATACATATTATACAATATTATCTAACCCATTGAGGATATAGTTTCGACAAAAAAAATCATCATGTTTCCATGCTTCCACAGCAGTAATGACTTGCCTATCAGTCTCATCCTCATTCAGACTAAGAGAATCTTCATGAAGAAATTTCGCTAAGTTCAGAGTCGTGAGATAAAACAATATCTTTTATTGCCATCTCTTGAAATCAGAACCGCCGAACTTTTTTAGCTTCTCTCCATGATTAATGGGTACAGTAGGAACAATCATGGGTACAACCAGCGCAGTGGCCGTGACTGTAGTTTCAACACTGACATTTTCAGTGGCTATTTCTGTATGAACAGAAGATCAACAAAGAATCAAATAGTTGTAAATTTAAAACAAGTATCTAGATAACCAGAAACAAAATAGAATAAAAAAAATCAAAACTGGAAAAAATACAATTTTAAAAACTAGACACTAAATAGGATATATAGAAATCGAAAATAAAACTATAAACCAACAGTACAGTAAAGGTTTTTGCAGGAAACCCGAATCTATCTTAAGATTGTTGGATAAAAAAGATTGAAAAGACAATCAAAATCCAATACTGTACTGTCAAGCAAACAGAAAATACAGAAACTTAAAACAAAGAACAAAAAATAAATTCTTACGAACTGTCGCAAAATCGAAATAAATTCAAAGAATGCAGAAGATCGAGGCTAGTATTAAACACTATCTCATTAAAATAGATTTGTTTTCCACACAGGTGCTAATGAGCTTCACGGATGTCATTCTCCCAGGATACAACGATCACACTTGGAGAAAAAGCACTCCAATCTACGGGTACGGCAAACCGTTCAGTGTTTATACTTTTTGACTCTTAAACTTTGCACACACACAATAAATGCTATGATAGGAAGGATATTAGATGTCAAATTTCATGCAGAATGATGGTTATAGCCTCAGAGATGACTATTCGAAATAGTAACTGCATATGTTCAGAACTAGTGTAACTTTTCATCGTTAGCGCTCAAGCGCTCTGCGAGCGCCCTAGACTGGAGTTCAGGGGGGGCCTCTGGTGCTCGAGCGCTCAACACTAGAATGAGGGGCGCACGAGCGCTCCGCGAGCACCTCGTGTGCGGCCTATTCTGGTTTGGTTTTTGTGATGGGCGCTTGAGCGCTCTATTCTAGAAATTGACCGTTGGGCTTTTTCCCATTGGGTTAACGATAACCGAATTTAAATTTAAATTTTAAAAATTTTATTTAAATAAAAATTTAATTAAATTTTCTCAAAAAATATATATATTACTCAGATCGAGTTGACCCACTACCCTTAACGGCCCGGCCGGTCAGACAGACGACGGCAGCAGCGCACGCGCGTGTGTGAAATGGGTCGAACCCACCGTTAGGTAGATTATCTCCCATCTAAAAAACTGGGTACCCTTAAGGAACTCTCCCCTTAATCAAACTCTACTTTATATACCCACTAAGTTCCTCAAGAACTTTCAATATGTGATTGAAGTTTCACACTTTCATTAAACCTAACAAAATCCATGTTCAAGTGACGACTTTGAACATCGATTTCTCATTTACCACTTATCGAATTTGTAGAAATAAATATATTTTGTTTATCTCCTCATGGAGGAGAGCGCGTAGCATCCCGAACCCAACTCAAAAGACGAATGGGTTCTACATTTATTTTGGCCTAAAGTTTGTAAAAAATAAAATTAATAAATTCGATTTTAACAATCCCAAAAGTTAGGGGCCTTAATTTTAAAAATTTTAAAAATTATATTATATAAAAATAGTTGCACATGATAACTTTTTTGAATGAGAAATAGCTTGTCTTGGTATTGTAATGGTAACATTGGTAATTGATTTTATAATAAATCTGACACCTAAACTTTTTTTGAGTTTTTGCAACAAAAGTAAGTCTGTAAGTATCATGTCAATAGTCACGAATTTCGAAGTACCACTCTCTTGCAAGAAACAATGTAATATATATATATATATACTAGTAAAACAGTTCGTGCTATGCACAATTATAATTTATGTTGCGTTACCAATCTTTTACTATAATTGAATATAAGTATGCACTTGAGTTAATTTCATAGGAAATCAAATCAAAAGTCCAATTGTAATAAAAAAATTGATTTTAAATTGCATAAAATACACAAATAAGTATTAAAAAATGCTATATTGAATTAATTCTTATGAGTATACAAAATATTCAAATTCAAGCATGCATGCACACTTAGCATATCATTATACAACCCATGACTCTAAAAAAATCTAGTTTTAAAACTACTCCAAATTCTTGCTCCTCCATTGTATATGTAGGTACTCTATTATGTTTCCTTTACTTTTCATCTTTTTTGGTCCTCTATCCACATTCAAAAAGCTAGTACCTTGCTTGGTGTTGTCATTCACATTTACACCCTGTCAAAACGAAAAAAAAAAGAAAAAAGAACAGAGCAGGTACAATAATCATGCACAATATGCATGTGGCACAATATGCATGTTGCTACTACCTAGTTCCATGAAACAAGCAAGTGAATCTTACTGGTGAAAACGCCACATGGCTGTTGGTAATCATTATCCTTATGTAAGATTGTTAATCATTATCCTTTCCATGAAACAAGCAAGTGAATCTTACTGGTGAAAACGCCGCATGCAATGGTTCGAATCTCAGTTATCGTAGTTAGTAGTAACTACTTTTTGGCTAAGTATCAGTTACAATAATATCTCATACTTTCTGTAATTTAATAAAATGGCCAAAAGTTACAAAAAGAGACACAAATAGGTATCAAGAGAAAGGGGTGCAGATAAAATAACGCCGTTATTTTTAAAAACCTTTATATTTCTTAACAGCACAAATAGGGTTAGCTTCCATTCCCATACTGTTTTTCTCCAACTTACAGAGGGATTTGAGACTAAACTCTAATTCATTTCCTCCTTTCTTCTTTAGAAATATCTGCTTTTATCCTAAAAATGGAAACCAGGAATGCACTATTTTAGTTTTTTGAGAATACCCACAACTTGACTTTAAAATTATTGTACGAGTTAAGAGGGTAAAATATGAACCATAATTAATCAGAATATGAATAGGATCTGAAGTGTAATATTGGATAGCTAGTTTGAATAGAGAGAAGTTATGTCCTTGACTCCTTGTACATCTGACATCTTGGTTCCCCACTAGACTGAACTCACATGTGTGCCTTCCATAGCAATCATATTTCCATTGACCAGGATAATATTGGAAACTTGTTCATTGTCAAATACAATAAATCCAAATCCCCGGGAATGTTTAGTCACATGATCCTGTATGATCTCATGTTTCACCACCTTCCCATACTTCGAGAAGAAATTCTTGAATTCGTCAGTAAAAAAGATGAACCAGTTTAACAACATGGTAAATGATAACAACTTGAACACGCAGAACTAAATTGTTGAGTCCCAGAACATGAGTTTGATTATAAGAAAGAAGAAGAAAAAGAAGAAGAAGAATAATTTAAATACCAGACCTTCTCCAACAAAGGTTGGTATTTGAAATCCTTAGATTTTGCAGCACCATTCGGAATTGTTCTTTTGATCTCAACTTGCTTCGAAACTTTTTTGTGTGAGTTGCAATACCTAACCCTTCAAGCATAAGACATTATTTGGGATAACTTTCTAAATTTCTGTTGCACTTTCTAAATTGTGGTGAAATTCTGCAGCAATTTAAAACTTCAAATCCACCAAGAATATGAAGCTCACCCCAATGGTAAAACAGTTAAACCTCATTTTAAAATATACCAAAACTGCAGAGCAATAGGTGCACAAATGACAACTTCAAGCCTTAAAGTAGTATGCCTTACTCTTTTCATGTAGCGTGCATCTCAGTAAATAAGCAAGATATTTCTTCATTGGCCAGTCAGATGTGAGGGGCAATGTAAAGAATGTAAATCCCCCGCATCAAGCATTATTCAGAAGGAATTATAAAGTAGTTAGCATTTCAATCAATAGGAAAACCAAGAAACATTTAATTTTCCATAGCTTCGAGTCTCCGGAGATTAAAACCAATTTACTCAACCTAGGCCATCTCCAGTCCATCATATTTTCTTTCACCAATTTTGAGTAAACATTTTGATTGCAATACTACATACTTCAATAGTCATAAACAAGTCTTTCATCAAATCTCTAGAAAACAATCCAACTTATCCACAAAACACATTTTAACCCTTTCTTATTAAGAAATTAAATGCTCCAACCCTTCAATCGTCATCCTTTAAACATTTTAGATTTTCATCAAATCTCTTTTTTCTCATTAAAAAAAAAAAGTCAAACTTATCCCAGAAGTTTCTTTTTTGAAATTTGGTGAAAACTGTCTTTTCTTTGATTTGATGAAAAATAAACATTTTTCTTCATTTGGTATTAGATTTGATGAAAAGACTGGGGATCAACTTTAGCTCATTTTTCATCCAATTTAAATTTGTTGAAAACATAAAACACAAGAAAACATATCTCCTAGAAGCAATATGCATTAGCAGTCCATTATTTGTTCATATATCATAACAATTTACAAACCTTATCGTACACAAAATAACTGATCAAGTGAGACACTTGATAGAGAAATCAGTGCATTGAAATCCCGAGTCAACCAATAGCTTGTCAACTACAAAAAATTAACTCACAAGGGACAAACCGCAACAATAGAGATTACTTCTTCAAAGATGTAATATATAATAGATAGGCTTGCTGATAAATATAATCTAAAAATAGATAGTATATGGCAAGATACATGCAGCACTCTCATGACTTTCTTAATGATCAACTGGAACTCATCATTAGTACATTCATGAGTTGGAAAGGGAGAGACTGGATTGTGTCCATGGTATCTTGAGTGGAGGTGTGTCAAATGAATGCCATGAAGGTGACTCAATATCAGATTCGTTGCTGTTTGCTCGAAAGGATATCAAATCCAGGGTTTACAATTGGGGTTTAAGGATAAATTATTTAGGCCATACACATTGGGAAAATATATATAAATATATAGATACATACATATATATAGAAAGAGAGACCTCTAGCAACAAAAACCATGAAAGCAAAGTTCATCACCATTAGCAGCCCCAGCTCCTACTGTGACGCCGATTCGTACAGCACTGAGATCTTTCCAAATTTAACGGGTCATCGATCATGTTGATCAGACCGAAGGCCGTGGACGGTGGTTGAACCAAAAGAATAAAAAAAAGAATAGTAAGTTGTATGTTTAAATATTATACCCGAGTAGAATAAAAAAGAATAAAAAAAAGTAATAGCTTTGAGATTCACGAGCATCTTCTTTTTTCCATTACCAAGGTGATTTTGAATATTTTGAATCTGGAAAAGTATGCTAATTGGAGACAGTGGAGAAGTCCCTTGCTTTCCATTCAGAATTAAAGTTTCAAATTCATATGTGAAGCACCATGCTTTCCTTTTAGCTTATATAAAAAAAAAAAAAATTATAAAGGAATTTAATACATTGAGGGTTAAAAGGAGAGTTAAAACGTAGTATCAATTTCATCCCATTCAGTTTGAAGATGGACCAATTTTTATGAAAAATAAGAGGAAAATGAGAGTTAAAACGTAGCAAAAGGGCTAAATAGACACCAAGTTCCTTAGAAGATGGATAGTATTACA
>JAULJZ010000020.1:3217401-3240143 GCA_032270985.1 Heliamphora pulchella | reverse complement strand
CATAGCTGAACTAGAAAGAAGAAAATAAGCTAGTTTTCTTCCCTTTATTTTTGCTTGCTCACTTTTCTATTTTGTTTTCCCCCGTAATGCTCCTCTTACATACATGTTATATACAATACTACTGAGTTGGTGTATGAATTGGAACAACTAACTCTTCATTTGCAAACATATCAACATCCTCTTAAGTGCTTCTTTCATCCTCAAGAAAATATTTTCCGTGCACATATTGAAACCAAGCGTGGGCTGACAAGCCAACTTGCGTATAGTAGCATCTATTAAATGGTGTGTGCACACGCATTGCACAATACTGTATATACATGAATTATAGCACCCATCCTTTTTGCTTTTTCCTGTTGTTTGCTGTGCTCCCTATCTGTTGCTATCCTTTGTCTGATAAACTCTCCCATGTTTATAACAACTTTAGCTTTAAAAGCTTCATCGATTCTAATTCAAACATAAATCAAAGAAGATTATTTCCGTATGCGAAAAGAAGTATAAATAGCTCCATGTAACAAGTGTTTGCTAGAGTATTGCATCTTTAGAATTGTAAACTTCCCATGGCATGTAAGCTGCTAATACATTTTCCCCAAAGCGAGTTCGCCACCAAATGTGGCAGCACCGTGTGCCAATTTTTTTTTCCAATTTTAATGCATCTGCCCTGCCGAACCTGGTAGTTTTGAATTAGGATCAATGAAAATTTTAAAACTAAAGTTGTTTTCAGCATGGAGAGGTTATCAGAAAATCTAAAAACTGAATCATAAAACTTGAAGCAATTTGATGTCAATTCGGCGTAAAAAAGTGTTACATTGCTTCAAAAGGTGGGAAACACCAAAATGGTGTTCTTCCTTCATTTATTAACCCTTTATTGGTTTTGTTTTCTTTATTTACATTTGCATTTGGGGGATTTCTATTCAATCTTAATGTGTTTCACGACCAAAAAGAATTCAAGGGATTCATTTTGTTTTTTGAGCCAGTATGAATAGGTTCACTATTGATGATTAGTTTATTACATGCTTCATGCTACTCCACTAGGATAGGAAGGAACCTAGTACTAGGCCTAAAAAATAAGGGGATTATTTGTGGGGAGCGCATGCTGTGCTCCAGCTTGGTTTTTGCTGTTGGAGGCTTGTCTCTTAATGACAGGTCAAAAAGCTGGAAACAACAGATTAAGACAATTTCATCCTGTTTCTACCTTAGTGGCTTTTCAAAACGAAAGTTTTGTGCTTGTAACCTATGCAGAATGCAAATCGTGCATCATAGAAATGATACACTTGAGTTATCCCAATTCCTTGCCTAAGCCTGATGAAGGCCATCTAATAATGAGCACAATTTAGAAATTCTCTCCATCCTAAACAAAACAAGCAATTGAAATGTTTAAAATGCACATCATGAGGTGTATTGAATATGATGTTCTTGGCAATGTCTATAATTTGTATGTTATGATGTAAATTTCGATGAAGAAAATAATTCTATCTATTGATGTGAATCGAAGGCTAAAAGGGGAGATATATTGAGTATTGATATGGAAGTCATCAATATCTAATTTGATCTCTATGAATCATACTATTCGTGCGTAGTTTCTGTGAGAATATGGTTTTGTTTTGATATGGCACTTACAATTACTTCTCTATGTTTATGGTATTTATAGGTTGCTGAGATAAGAATTTTAGAGCTAGAAGCTACTCGTGATCTGACAAGGATTTGGCTACATGTAGATATGGATGCTTTTTACGCAGCAGTTGAAACTTTAAGTAATCCTTCGCTAAAGGGCAAGCCAATGGCTGTTGGCAGCATGTCTATGATCGCCACTGCTAATTATGAGGTTTGAATCAGTAGCTGTAAGTCCCACAGTGATCATGGATAGTTTTCTACCAATTGCTAGTGTTCTTTTATGTTCCTGTGGATACTCTTTGACATGAGATTTATGTGCACTTTCGCATTTAAAAATCATTGTGAACTGTAACTCATAACTTAATCAAAGAATGTTTGTACACACTGTAGGCACGGAGGTTTGGTGTTCGTGCTGCAATGCCCGGTTTCATTGCTCGTAAATTATGTCCAGAGTTGGTTTTTGTCCCCGTAGATTTCAAGAAATATACTTATTACAGTGATTTAACTAGAAAAGGTATAGATACTATACTTTTAAGACAATTCTTTGGGATGTTGCAGTGGGTAATTCATGCTAATAAACTTCAATTGAATGTGTACTTTTCAAATAGTTTTCCAGAAATATGATCCCAACTTCATGGCTGCTAGTTTGGATGAGGCATACCTTGATATAACAAATATATGCAAAGAAAGGGGTGTTACTAGTGGAGAAGTAAGTTAACAGAAAGTAAACTATATCCCTATGCATTAATTTCTTTCTTGGGTTAGCTGTTCTATAATGTATTTAAAGTCTTTGTTTGACATTGATATGGATGCTCTTTTCACTTTAAGTTCTTATTGTTGTTATTTGTTTGTGAAGATTGCTGAAGAACTCAAAAAGAGTGTATATGAAGAGACTGGCCTGACATGCAGTGCTGGTGTGGCAGCAAACCGCTTACTTGCTAAGGTTCTGTTACTTTTATATGCTGTTTGCAGAATGTAATGTGATATTAGCTAATAATTTCTGCACCATTTATTCAATGAACAGGCATTTGCCATGACCATCAGTATGCATTTTGCCCCTTGGAAAATTGTCACATCTTATATAATGCACACGACGCCTTGAAATCATTATTATGCATTTTAATTATGTCGCTAAGGTTCTGTCACTTCTGTAGGATATTTTCTGGATAAATTTTTATATTATTAGGTGAATTCTGCACAATTTAAATGAATGACACATTTATATCTAGTTTTAGTACTATCATGCATTTTGATCCTTGGAAAATTGTTCCATATTTGAATGTGCAAAGTAAATGTCAGATTTCTTCTCGCCCAAAATTTTGGCATGGGAGACTGCCACTTGGTAAAATCTTAAAGAATGAGAGGAGGATAGCTGTGACGATAGGTGTTGGTATGAGAGATTGCCTTCTGGCAAGGTTCTAAAAAAGGAGGGAGAAGAGATAAGTGGATAACTGCAAAGGTGATGGGGGTGAAACTGAATATGAAAAAGATATTACTTGACAAGTTCCTTGTGCATGGCATGTGGCCCCTATCTAGTAAATATAATTCACGTGGTGGATAAGCTGGTTCAAGGATGTCCAATTCATGGCCATTAAAGAAATAAAATTGAAATTGTCTGTTTCATGCATCAAGGTATATTTATTTCCTCTCAATATCTAGTGTGAAGTCTTGAGCTAGACAACATTGGCAATCTGTGCAAGGTGATGCACATAATTTTCTTGGTCTTTGTTAATCCTTTTGCACTTCTACCTATGGCCATCACTTAAAGCTCAGAATAAAGTTTGATTTCCCAAGGGAATCGGAGTGGAAATTTCATGTGGATGCATGTGAGCAATGCATACTATATCTCATGCAGTACGAGCTGGGTAATTCTTAAAGGGAACTGCCTTCGGCCTATAGTATGACCCCAACGAAAGCAAGAAATACTGAAACCATGATTTGTTTCAACACATTTTGGGTTCCTGAAAAATTGTTATTGTTTTGTCCCTTTTTTATTAAAACATAAGCAGATCTTTGTATTCTAGCAGTTTTATGAAGCCTATAAACAGGCCTTGTGGGAAAAAACATAACTAATTTTTGAGGATGACTAAAAGTTGAATACTTGGAACTCTCTCTCTCTCTCTTCTTCTTCTTCTTCTTATTGTCCTCCTTTCCTCTTCTTTCTCTCTCTACTTATTCATTTATCTCTCTGTCCACTTCTCATATACGTCTTTACTCTCTATTCTCTTTGTATTATCTCTTGTTTTCCATTTCCTTTCTTTCTCTCTCTTTCTTCCTTGTATGTTATGTTTCTTATCTTGTGATCTTTCTTCTCTTTCTTTCAATTCTTCTATGTCTATTTCAGGAGACAAATCATCATATTATTCTTTCCTATCACATGCTCGAAGAACTCCTAATTGAATCCGTTCTTCATTTATTAGAGCTTTTGAATCAGTTAGGATTCCTTTTGGGCCAATTAATACAACGTGGGCCAATGTAGATTATGGAATGATATAGAAAGAGAAGATGGGACTAGAAGAGAGGAATGATAGAGAGAGATAGGAAGAGAAGACTGAAAAGAAGGAAGATGGGAGAGGGAGATGGCAGATTTGAGAAGATTTATGTTTCATGACTTATATCAAATCCCAACTTTCACGGACATCGTATGCACTGCATGATCCACAGAGGCACTGAAGTTGTCCGTGCGGCACATATTTTTCACATGTTTTCGTTTTCATATATATATATATATGTATGTATATATATATATTTTCCGGGAGGAGTGTCATGCTTCATTGATTGAGCACTAGCGAATGCAAAGGATCATGATGATTCAGGTGCTCACATCATTTTGTGTGGCGCTTTTTGGGACTCCGACAACTCTCCCTAAAAACATCTTCATCATTGGAGATTTTTTCGGTGACACCTAGCGTTGCCATGGCTAGAAAGTAGAAATCCGCATCCTGCTTCTCGCCCAGACGAACACTACTCGCTGACTGGTCCACTGTAAAGGCTCTCCTCCCCCTGGTACTCCAGGGCCAGAGGAATGGTAAGAGGGTATGATTTGGCGATTCTGACTATTTCTTGCCTGTCTTTGAAGAGTTCAAGCATTGTGAAGATTACCCCATTTCACCCTTTTGATTGAGGGAGAGCCTGAGAATGTGGAGCTTGTTAACTCGACATCCATTCTGTGGTTTACAAGCTCCACATCCATTTTAAATCTACTACGGAAGGGCTGGGGTATTGCTGGCTATTTGAAGCACGTTGGAGCTATCAATCTAGCATGATAAGGACCTACTACGCATTTTCCATCCACCGCCAGGTCCGCCACTGAAACTCATACATTCTTGTCAGTTGGGGAGATATAGTCCCCAAATTGGAGGATCCGTGCAACCTCCTCAGGTCAGAGATGTTAGGCGACACAAACTTTTGCACCTAAGCGTTATGTGGTGTGTCTTGTGGTGGGAAGAGGATGGCATCCTTGATTTTCACACAAAGGATTTAGAAGGGGAAGGCTGGTGGTGACGCAGGGACGGAATTAAAGTGGAAAGTACTTTTGTGAATCTTATATTTGCAGTCCTTTTGTTTTTGCAATTGCTTAGGGCAGAAGGATATTTAGTTGAAATGAGAATTGAAGAACATGCTATTTGTGGATTTGAAGAGGAATCAAGCTGGTGGAGACAGAAGAGGATTTAACAAATCAAAGGTTTTGCAATCCTTACACCTTGTTGAATAGTTGTTCTATTTGATATTTACGAAATTTTCATTTAATTACTGCTCTTGTTCTAGGTTGTCTCGTGGGTCACACGCTTGTTGCCGAGCAATCTTGATAAGGATAGTATGAGGGAATGGATTCCGTAGCGCTTGTAGCCACAGAGGAAGCTGGAAAGAGAGAGGTCTAGAGGACCTAATTTTTTCAAGTCATACGTTCATCCCGTGGTGATGTCGTGCGCTTTGTTGATTACCAGTGTTTGTGCAAGATAGGTGGCATCCCCCCTCTAGGTGAAATTGAGGAGGCCATTGATGGAAGTGCTGCAAATCTGATGAAAGAAGGCGAAGGTGGCAAGCCGCTAGGGCAAGCAAGAGTTGAAAGTGAAGGTGAAAGTCAGATCAATAGCTTACTGCGGTCTGATCAGTTTGCAAAAGACATGGTTGGGGTGATGTCCCTCAAGATTTGGAAGGCAACAGTAGTCAGGTTATAGAGGGCATTGATGCAGGAGGTATAGTGGTGATGTCCATTGATGATTATGGTGATGATGAGGTCATGCAATAACCTATTGTGCATACTTCCTTTCATCCCAGTCCTGATGAAGAGGATGATCTCACTTTGACTGGCTTGAGACAAGCACACCAACTTGTTATTGCTTCCGCGGAGACAGAATAATTAAACATGGGAACGGAAGGTAAAGAGGTGGGGTGTGAATAAACGCCTCCCATTTCCATGGTGTTCGAAGACAAACTTCTGAGAATGCTTTTAATATTATCGCTCTGTGGTCCTGTGGATAGGACTCCGAAGCAAGAAGTTAAAGAGCTATCACGCGTTCTGTCAATTCAGAGATAAGAACTTCCTGACTTATAGAATTATTTGAAGCCTTATCTTGTTGACAAGGACAACAATGCTTAGTGTGCTTTGAGGAGTTGATGTTTTTCTAGTAATGTAATTTATTTACTACTGAAAAAAACTTCTAAGTAATTATAGGCAAAGACGTTGACTCCCTTAATAATTTTAGCAGAGGATCATGTTCTTTTCGAGGCAGATCTTTGGAATGAAAATAGATCATTTAATTTTCCCTGGTGTCCTATATCCATTTCTTTCAATTTTTGTTTATGAGTCTTGTGGTTGATCTTGAAAGTACTAGGCTTGTGTATCCATAATGTGAAACTTTGTTGTTGAGCAGATTACCTATCCGCAAATTGAGTCTGACATGTCCAATACCCTGCGTGGCTCATTTCTAAAGCCAACATTTTCAAATGGCTTCTTGACCAACCGATATTCAGGGATCATTAAAGACTGATAATAGCATAACATTGGATACACCTCCACCGTGAAAAGCTATTTTAAACTTGACTCTGTTGATCTGTGTGGTCACTTAGAATCGCCTGTTATGACAATTCGCTATGCAGTGATCAGCCATGAAGAAGGTGATCTTACTTGAAATATTCTTCAAAATTCTATTAACAAATCTAGCAGTGCATTTGCACTGCTCTCTAAACTGCTCAGCCATTCTCAAAGTTGCTTTGGTTCCCTCAAAGCAAGTGTTAGTGGAGAAACCATTTGGACAAAGAACCACTTAAACTTCGTGAAACTTTGAAGGTTGGTTGCACGGACATCCTCATCCGTGGATGGAAGGGTCTCCCTTTCTGCCCGTTCCTCTATATAGTAAGCCACATCCTCATGCTCATTGTAATAAGAAATCACCAAGACTTCCTTTCCTCCCTCGTGCTTTGGGGGTGGATTTTTGGTCACATCTTGAGTTTTGCGAGCTCCAACCCGCATCCTGGTGTCTTTTTATGCAGCGTGCTTCCCAAAGCCCAACGTCCCTTGGTCCGGTGCCTTCACCATGTGATGACAAATGCACTACTTGCGGTACTGCCTATCTTTCTGTGTTGGCTCCCGGTTTACTGTGGCAACTATGCCATCTTCTCCTGACTCTTTCAAAATCTCCTTGACCTCTTGGCAATTGCATGAGAGTAGCTGGGTTTACTCGTCATATTAGTGGCGTCATCTCCTGCGTGAGGTATCATTGACAACATTAATTGATAGGCGACGGAAGGATGCCATGAGGTATTGATGCACAATGGGACTTCGACTGAACCCCAAATGTTGCGCGCACATTTTAACACGTGAGACAAAGTGGGGAGGTGATTATTAAAAAGGAATACTTTATATTCCTTTTGCATCTATTCCAAATAGATCTTAATGCGAGTGTGCTCATCAACTAGTTTACATCACTCCCTAGATTTATCATGGAAGCACTTAATGTAGGATAGGATATTCCTATTCAACATGAGCCTTGTTTGTCAATTGTAATGCAGTGAGTTGCTCCTCCATTTGGATGAACTTTGCATAAAATTAAGCCACCATGTACTCTCAAGGGGTGACTGACCCCGGTGGTAAATCGGTGTTTGAATAAAAAACATATTTTTTAGGCTTAAAGCCGTGGGATTAAAGTTGGCTTAAAGCCATGAGCAACCGAACGAGCTTTTTGCTTTTTCAGCTTAAAGCCCCAAAAGCAAAAATTCTCAGCTTAAAGCTGGTTGCCAAACACACTCACCACATAGTATGCCACGCGTAAGCTTGTTCAGTAAGGAATTTAGAGAATTCCCGTATTGTCTACATTACTGGTTTTGCAATAGAATTATGCAAAAACTTAGGAGTGATCTAGCCTTCAGGTTACGAAACACTTGTGATCTCTAGAGGATAAGGTGGACGGTGGTCTAAATCAGGAATAGTAGGAAGCGTAGTGCACTGATTCTCCATTAGGATTTTACTTACATATATGCAGTAAGCATAATAGAAGGCACAGCTATAAGGTTGGAGGGACTTGGGGATGTGATCGAGATAAGCGTGGGACCAGAGGCAGTAGTCTTGGCCACCATTTGCTGCCTCAGCGATATTTGGGGCTGAGCCAAGATTGATGGTTAAAGAGGAATGGTTATCCGTGGTAAAGGTGACATTCGGAAGCAGTAGGGGTAGGGCTTGGTTGATTGCAGATTGGTTTGGTTCATGTGGCTTTGGGACTACTGTAGATAATTTAACCCTGCCTTGAGCTTAGTTTTTTTCGGGTAACTCGGTGCCACCAACACGCCACTCGCACAAGTGAAGCTGTTCACCCCCGTGGGATGACAGGGAGACAGCTCTCTTTTTGGACTTATCAGATTCAGCATCCTTTAGACTGTAATGTGTTTACACACGCAGCCTTCCATGTGTGCCCCTTCCACCGTGTCAAGCACACGTCACGGCTCATGTGTTAAGTACATGTGACGATGTATAAGAGATACCTACACCCATCAAAAAGTGAAAAAATGAAATAAGAATTGTTATCAACTCATCATGATTTTGGTAAACCTAAATAGATATATTGGTTAGATCGTTCAGTCCTCAGAGCAATTGTAATAAGTAATTCTGTGTAGATTTGGTTAGAAACATCATTGATCTTTCTCGAGATTTTGTGTTCGAAGGTTAAGTCAATGATCATTAAACATTTACGTTGACATGTTGCCATTTAATTCGAAGCATCTATGTTGCTATCTCTTTCAGAGATTATTTGGAGTTTCTTGAAAAATATATATGCATTTAAGAATATGTAGAATTGATTGGAAAAGATCAATGAATCCTTTTAACAAATATCCGTTTTTCTAATAGAATTTGAAGTCTCTCTTCTATTTTTTTTTTGTTACTTTTACCAGGTTTGCTCAGACATTAATAAACCATATGGCCAGTTTGTTTTGCCAAATGACAGGATGGCTGTCATGGCATTTATATCCTCACTTCCCATACGGAAGGTATTTCTCCATCTGCTGATTTGACTTTAGACAACTGGCATCATTAGTTTTGAAGAGCTGTTGCTACCGAATTGACATTTTTGATATTGTTGGAAAGCGCTCAACATAATGTGTTCTTTGTGAGAAACGCTTAAAAAGATTTCTTTTACAGATTGGGGGAATCGGTAAGGTCACTGAGCATCTTTTGAAGGATGTTTTCGGAGTTACAACATGTGAGGAGATGCTGCAAAAGAGTGGGTTCCTCTGTGCTTTATTTTCTCATTCTTCAGCAGGTTTGTACACTGATTGGATTCTTAACTTTTGGTAGAAGGTGCGCCCAGGAACTGTCACATGATTGTTGAAGGATTAGAACTTAAAAACTAACTTAGTTTCACAGTCCTTTTCGTTCTTTAGGATCAGAAGTCCCTGTTTAGGCCTAAATCTGCTGCATTTTTATGCAGTTTCTCTTTTTCCAAAATTCTATTTTACTTTCTCATGAGTCATGCGTCAACGTGTTGACTTTTTGTATTGCACCAAACAATGACTTGTGGGTGCACGTTACATTTTGCGTGACCTTGTATAATTCCCCCTTTGTAGGCTTATGAATGGCATTTTTTTGGAATGTTAATTGTGTTTTGTTCATTTTGTGTTAGGCTTCTGTTATACACCCCATGCATGTGGTGCTTACTTTTTTCTTTTCTTAGTGAACTGAATTAGCAAAATTCCCCTGAATTCTTTACGTGTTTTTCATCTTTCAAGTCAGTCTTTCAAGAACTATAGAATGAAAAATGCACTCTTTCATGAAACATAAGCAGGCAGGTAGTCAAGTAGTTTCTATTTGAAATGTTGTTTCCTCCATATATTCTATTTTTAATTTACTGTTTCTAGATCCATAGATGGACTTCCATACATACCTGAAGCAGTCGTAAAAAGAAGAAATACAAAATTGCACCTATGTCATAACAAGTAAGCACAGTTCTGGAAGAATGCCAGTGGTACAGCCAGATTCAAATTCAAAGGGGGCTGAAGACATTCTCAAGCTCATCATTTTGTAGCTACAGCTTTCAAGAGAGCTGAGTAGTTCTACTTCTACCTATGCCTCACAGTCACAGGTCACAAAAGTTGAGATTACCCACAATAGCCTGATCTTTGCCATAATTTGTGGGGCTTGCTTTCTTTTATTACCCATTGCTCCTGTAGGGACTTCTATTTGTGTGTTGGATTAGAATCGAAAGTATACGGATACATATTCTGAATAATCGTTAAATAATTTTTTTCCTCTGAATATGTACGATGATCTCCTATTTTGTTAGCTTTGTTTCTTTTAATTCTTTTCTTTTTCCAAGGCTTTGTTTGCTAAAATGGAGAGTATATGATATGATCTATAGTAGTAGTGGAATAAATCTTGTTACATCCTATATGGGTGGCTTCTTTCTCTCTCTCTCTCTCTCTCACTCACACACACACACACACACACACACACACACACACACATCCACTCACCCACGCATCTTCTGTTCGCAACTTGAAATGAAATGAAAATCCAGTGTTGTGAAAAGGAACGTGGTTTAAGTCATTGATTGTTCCTATTAGTTGAAATTTCTTATCTAATATGTTTTCAAATTTCATATAATGAAAAATATTTTTGAAAACTGCTTGAAGTTTTCTAATTCAATGATGTAACTTTTTATGCAAATGAGCTACATTTTTGCTTACTATTATAGCTATACGTCAACCATAATTTACTTTAAGAATATTGTGGTGTTTTCTTGTTCTCTTTTCCAGTTAATACATTGAGATTTTTTGTATAAGTTGTACGGATATGGCTTCCTGTATAATGTATAGGCCATGACTCTTTGCTGGCATATCCATTAGTTTATGTTTTCTTTTTTCTTCAAATTGCAGATAATAGGTTTTTTGAAAAGTTGACATGACTGATTAGTGATTACTGTTTTTCATATCGGCACCTTTTGTTTCCTTTGTTGAGATTCAGAGTTTTTTATTTTTTATTTTTTATTTTTTATTTTGGATTTCAGTATTATTATCACTATGATTATCTTGCTATTTTATTGCAGATTTTTTCCTCTCTGTGGGTCTTGGACTTGGGAGAACGGATACCCCTCAAGTTAAGTTGCGGAAAAGCATAAGTAATGAGAGAACCTTTTTGGCCACAAGCGATGAGGGTTTGCTTTATCAGAAATTAGGTAGAATTTATTTCAGGTGTTTGATTTTCTTTATCAGGAACTTTTAGGTAGAATATTGATCTTTATTGGATGTGTGTCATACTGATTAGGTAGTTCCTTTTCAGTCTGTACTTACGGGATTTCACTGCTGAATATCGAGACAAGTAGCCTTCTACTTTAATAATTTGTAGGTTATTGGAATAACTAAAATTTATTTGTGAAATAATTAATTGCTGTGAACACGAGTTCAGAAAACTCTCTGGCCGATATGCTTTCCTGCTCTAAGAAATATTATCAGAAGGTCTCTCTCTCTCTCTCTCTCTCTCTCTCTCTCAAGATCAACAAGAAGTGAGATTGTATTAGAACAACCCAAATATAACCAGTAAGAAAGGGAAAAAAAAGGGAAAAGAAGAACACATTCAAATCATCGCCTAATAACAATTCCGGAGCAATCTATCCGCCCAATACAAATCAATAGTGCCGTAGACGTATAAGATGCTTTTTCTTCGTCCGCCTCATTTTGGCCAGCTTGAATTGACCAGTAACCTTTCTAGTTTACATTTATTGTGAAGAAAATAACTTCAATTTTATCACGGCTTTTGTGAAGAAGCTTTATATTTGGATTTAACTTGTTTGGAGTTACTTCTACTGGATGCTTGTTTTATGTAAGCTTTTGTAAAGAAGCTCTGTATTTAAATTTAACTTCTTGGAGGTGCTTCTACTGGATGCTTGTTTTCTTAAAAACTTTTATTTATTTATTATTATTGAAAGATTGACTAGCTGAAGTATTGCTCATTTGTTGTTTGGTGTGTATTGAAAAAAGGGCACCTGGTTAGTGGACGAGGCTCCCGCACTACGAGTAGTTGAGCATGCCTTTCTTTTTTATTCACGGTGGTGAATCAGTGCGTAAGCCTATAATTCAAAGTGATGCAAGTCATTTTGGCATTCTTACGGTTGGAGCTGGACAACCTTATTTGATAAAAAATAGGCAATTAATATTGTTTGAGATTTTACCAAAGGTGGAGGAGATGAAAGCCTAGCACCCTTAGGGCAGAAGTGGGTGGCCGTAGTCTCCGATGAAAACTAGATGCGAAAGGTTGCTCTCCTTGATAATGGAGATCCCCTTTATGTGTGAACTAAGGGAGGGGACAACTTGCGTGAAATATGTGGTGCGCCCCTCTTGATTCGATATCTTCAAGATAATAAATTTCGGTGGTCGTATCATTGGGCGACAAAAATAGTTGCAATAAGTTGTTGCCATATGATACAAGCTCCAACGTGTAAGGGATTTGGCTAATGTACCTTATGCCTTAAGGTTGGTCAAGAGAGAGCTCACTGTATGAAGATGGTACGACCGAGCAACTTTGTCGATACTTGACTCCAGTTTTCAGGCCACTTATCCTCTAAGTGAATCTGAGTGAGATCCTTCCGACATGCTCCTATCCTAGGCTTTATGAAATGACTTGTGGTGGTATCAATGGTTTGTGAATAAAAGGATTTTGTGCAATGGCCCTTATGCGCGGATGGTTGCACATGCTCTTCTGTTTCGCAGCGGGCTACATGTGGCTCTATGGGTATCCGGCGCAAAAAGTTATATGTAAGTGCATCCATGCGTTCGCATATTAGATCCTGTGTGGTGGGCGTGCAACGTGGTGTTGACACGTTTCGCTTGTCTGGGATGCCATGTGGCAAGTGGAAGGTCGCACCCACAAGCTTCATAATTGTGCTCCATATGGAATTACTCGCAGTGAATCCATATGCTAACATATGTTTGTTTAATTTGTCTCTTTGACCTTCCTTATAATAGTAGGACCATAGTTCTCAAATCGTGAATCGTTTTGCCAAAATAATGAATCGTGTATCGTAAAATTCACTTCATTTTATATATTTTTATAATGTACAATTGTACTTATGTATATATTTATAAAACCTTGTATATTGTGCTTAATTTGTTTGTTCTTGTTTAATTGATAGCAATGGTTTCACACTTGTATTTTTTGCAAATGAATTGCATACTTATACCCAACTATAGATTATTATAAAATTCATATATGTGGCAATACATACTCGTATGTATATATATAAATAAATTTCATACATTAAGATCCAAAATTTAGAATTTCAAAGTTTAAAAATTATGAACTGAAAAAAATAAAAAATTAGCATATAGTAAATTATTCGAAATAACAACAATAAGTATATCCAGATGACCAAGCACAAGACCACTGAATCTTATTTAATGGATGGATAAGAGTGCACAATACCTTTCTAAAAAAGGGGTTATCATGATCGGAAAAAGAAAAAAGGTAAAAAATATGTTGGGTTATCATCATTGCCTTAAACAACGTCATTTAATTTTTTTTCTCCTAAAAAAAGTTAGCTTGAATCGCAAGAATCGTTTGAATTGCATTGTTTCTCGGATGAATCGAATCGTGAATTGTACAATTCAATGCGACTTTCGATTCCAAGTAACGAATCATATCGTGTAGTTTGAAACTTGTATTGAATCGTATGAATTGAAACATGAATCGTACTATTCTAGCAACCATGAGTAGGACACTTATCCTTTTGAAAGCTAGCATGTTTGTTTTTGTTTGAACTGAAGTATCCATCTTTAAAGTGCAAACATATTATTCCTTTATGTATTGGAATGTGTTGTTTTCATCGTTGTTTGACTATCGATGATTCTTCAACGCACATAAACAAATGTCAAACTGAATTTTATGAATTTCATATAGAAGTTGATGACAAACACAAATATATCCAGGCCCATTCATCTAGCTTTTAAAGGCTTTTCATATCTAATGGCACATGTGGAATACATCTAGCTCTATGTTCATAAAGCACAGGGCCTTCATGGTGTCCTTGTAGCACTTTCAACTTGAATCAAATTAGTCTTTCTTACTGATTATTTGCTTAATTCCCTCTTTGGAATGTCTTAAGTTTAGCTTTTAAGAGATGCAGCTTTTTTAGGAAAAAGAAGGGGAAAAAAGTTACATTGCTTGGGATAATTTGGTTAGGGTTACCTTTTTCTTTTTTGTTTTTCGTTAAAATGGTTAATATTTCCTTATTTTTTACTTTTAAGTTGTAGTGTTTGAGATATTGGCATGATTTTTTGTTTTTTGTTTTTGGGAGTACAATTCACATTTTAATTGAGTGTATTATAGGAATTTCACTCAAAAGAGTGAGTGTGTTTCGGATGTATATAGTTTTTTTTTTCTTTAAATTGGAAAAAACAGTGAAAAAAATTTAGTAGGCTTTTTAAAGATGCTGAACACTCTAGCTTAAAAGCTTGTTCTTTTTAGAGATACCACACATGGTCTAAACAATGAAATTTTAGCAAATGGGTGTTTTTTATTTGAGCGGTAGCTGGTCTTTATTTAATATGATTTTGTTAGTTTTATCCCTAACGATGGGTCTTGGCTCAACGTAAGGTTGCTCCATTGTGATTTGGGTGTGATGGGGTTCGAATCATGGAAACAGTCTCCTTGCATTTGAGGTTAAAGTTGCGTTCATTCTATCATTTCCAAATCCCACAGTGCAGGAGTCTCGTACACAAGGTTGCCCCTTTATGTTAGTTTAGCCCTTGATTTCTTCTTTAGAAATTTTGATGTGTTCAAGTTCGAGACGAGATTTTAGATTTAGATATTGTTTCTATTCTGTTGAATGCGTTGTGTTTTAAGAGCAATGACTCAATATTTGCTATGTTCTTCACTATGTGATGCTTTTAGATGCTAAGAGGTTTTTTGTGAGGGTCAATTTGGGGTCACTTTTCTCTAACCTCGAATAAAGTAGTGATGTCAGTAAAAATATTCTTTACTACACTCACGCTTTGATTTATTGTTTATGTCCATTATTTTATCCTACTTTCACACTACGAATTGCTATGAGCAAACATATCTTTCAATTGTGATAATAGTCTTCATTTCAGAGAGCTAAGGCCCTTTGATGTTTTTTAAAGTTTTTTGTCCGTCCTTGTAATAGGCCACCATGGTTTTTTTGTATTTGGTATTTTGGCCAATATTTTGCCTTCTTCATGAGTTTAAAAGTATGCCCTCGGCAAATATAAGTATGTTGGAGATAAGATTCAAAATATTATCTTATCTCTGGAGATCTTTAGATTAGGATAATTCGAGAGATATTTATTTAGTTTTATTTCTCTCTCTGAGTGGAAATAGTTCTATTGACTTCCTGCTGTGGACATAAGCCATTATAGTCAAACTATGAAAATCTTGTGAAACGTCTGCCGTTTGGCTTACATTTCATATATTTTTTTCCTGACGTGTGTGTGTTTTATCATGGTATCAGAACGTGTCAATCGTACCTAGTTTCGATCACTTTTTCGTAACCTTCTACTTGCTTTATCTTGCATGCCATCTAATTCTCTGCCTATAAAAAAGAAAAAAGGAAAATCATAGTTCTTCATCAACCATTATTTGTTGTCATTTTTTAATGCGGTGGTATTTTTTGTGCTATCAAGCACTTTGTGCCTTTTGATGTCAGTTTTATGACCGGAGTACTGGATCACATCTTCAACTCTTGTGGCCTTCACGCCCAAAGAGGCACTTGGCAACATTTCTTTTCTTGCTACCCAAATCCCCACCCTGAAAGGATTTGACTTCATTATCGGCCAATAGAAAATGCTACCAAAGGCCTACTTGTAATGAGAGTCAAGTGCATTAGTTTGTTCTAAATAATTTATCTAAACCGCTTCTACTCTAAACCATAAATAATTCGAAGACAAACCAAGACACTTGACTCTCTGTGCAAGTAGGCCTTTGGTATCATTTGCTACTGGCCATCCTTCTAGAGTGTAGAGTCGTGACACCTTGTCTCCAATCTCCATGATTTACATTCACGATTGAAGCTAGAGATTTGATTGCTATTTAGAATTGTTCATCTCTCAATGTAGTGTTATTTATTTTTTCTTTGTACTGGGGGAGGAGTTGTGGAGAGTAGTAGATTAGGATGAGGATGGTTTGAAAGAAATTTAAATAGATTGGTCTCTATCTCACTTGTTCGGTAAATAGGGTTGTATCTTGTATTCTTCTGGGTAAGTAAAATGGTGCTATTGACTTCCTCCCTTGGGCATATGCCATTAGGGCCGAACTATGTTAATATACTGTGTCCCATCTTATATTTAGTATGCTTATTTATTTTAAAAAATATTTTATCAAAATATTTCAAGTTAATATTTGCAGCGGATCTTGCGGAGATGCTTTCTGTCGACATGAAGAAAGAAGGCCTTTGTGGGCGAACATTAACGCTAAAACTGAAAACTGCATCTTTTGAGGTACTTTTGATGCTTTTAATTGCAATATCCAACTACTCTTTATATATCCATGCATAAAGATCTGGTTTAATGATTCTGGTGATATTATGTTCTTGCGAGTTATATCTTTTCCTTTTGGGCATGTTTCTGTTTGTAATTTGTCTTCCTCACAATATATATATAGGTGGTGGTGGTTGTTGTTGTGTATCTTTCATCCAAACCTTCTGACCCTTTCTTGTGATTGACTATTTTGTGATATCCAGGTTCGAACTCGAGCTGTGACTTTGCAAAAACACATCTGCTCAAGTGAGGATATCTTGAAGAATGCTTTAAAGCTGTTGAAGGCTGAACTTTCTATATCCTTAAGACTAATTGGTAGGGGCATGATTCTTGGTTGATATTTGTTTATTAAGAGAAGGGTTCATTATAATGTTTGTTATTATCTTGATTGCTTTTCCTTACTTACCTGCGGTGTGTAACCCAAAGTTCTTTACGCAAACAAGTTTCTTTCTCCCCTCCCCCAACAAAAAAAATAAAAAATAAAATAAAAAGGAACTTCAACAAGTGTCTCATGGAGAAAAATAGACTTTCCTGAGGTGACCGTGAATAAATTTGTAAGCTTTGATATTGAGCCTCTGGGTTTGATCCATTCATGCTAAATAAATAATTTGAACAATTATGCTAAGCAGGTAGGCACGCCTACATCCCTGTGCTTGAGTTGCGTTGCTTGTATGCAGTCCCAAAAGAAGAAGTCATATAAATAGTTTTACTACTGAAGTTCAGTTTGTCTGCATTTCTGTTTGGGAAGCTCACCTTGAGAGTTTTTAGGAATGTTATTTCATCTTTTGCCTAGTTTGGGAAGCTCACCTTTAGAAGTCATATAAACGTTTTCTTTATGGGATCATGCTGGTCTGAGTGGTTTCTGTTTGGATTTTGTCTTGAATTTTAATCTTATGGGTATGGTTTTTCTTCCTTTTTTATTTAAAAAAAATGGTTTTTCTTGTAGGAAAAGAGAAGCATTTCATTTTGTCAAATAGAAATTTGGTCATGAGCGCATACTAGTTGAAGTTTGACGGCATCTTGTGTTGGGAGGTGTCCCCTCTTCTTTGATAATGCTATATTGCTCTTGCTCAGTTTTTCTTTGGGTTTTAATATGCTTTGGTATTTGGGATATAGCCTCTCCCATTATTTGGTTTGTTTACATAAAATATTAATCCTTCATGCAATTTGAGTGAGTGATTTCGCTTCTAGATTGTTAACAATGGACCCCTCTAAAAGCTTAAGCTGGTTAAAAATTTCAACTGGTATAACAATTTACTTAAATGCTCCCCTCATATCTGGCCTTTCCTGAATAGGTTGACCACGTGACTTAATCATAATATTTTTATTGAGCGGAGGTCAAAAACAGGTCCTGCCCTGCTTTTCATATTTTACAATGGATGACCCTAAAAGCTTAATGTGGTCAACAGAGGTGTGACAATGTATTTCTCAGCACAGACTTCTGTTTTTGTTGGCTTTCGGTAGAAATCCAGTCTTGTAATCTCCTTTGATATAGTCGTCTTCCATACCGATGGGGTCTTATTTTGTAAAAATCAGCAAGTCCTTGTGTTTTTGTGTTTCTTTTTTATTGTTGTTGTTGTTTTTTTTTTTTTGGGCCAACAAATTTTGACTGCTGTTCAAACCTGATGTGACTTTCATTTCTGCTGCCCCATTTTTATCAATCCGCAATATCTTTGATTTTCTAATAGTCAGAGTTAGAAGATTGTTCAGTTATTGACTCATTTGACAGCATTCAATTTTGGGTGTAACGTTTTCACATTATGGACTTCGATGAAATGATCTGACTTGGTACTTATATTAGTTTGTTGCTGTTCTCAATAAGAATCTGTTTGGAATGTGGGAGAGAGGTTGAAATGTGAATGATAGTAATGCTGGTACAATTTTATTGGATAGATTTGGTGTACATTCTCTATGTATTGTGTTGATTTTGAAAAATCAGGTTTTACCTACATTCAATCATATCAATGCACTGGTCCAAAGCTGATCAACCAGTTTGCCAAATATCAGAGGAAATTTCTTGTCACTTTCTGTTCAAAAGTATCACTTTATTCTTGTGAATTATAAATGAGATAAGACTAAAAAATACACCGATCAAAGGAATCAAAGCTGTTGAAAATAAATTAATCATGTCGATCAAGTTTATGCTTATTTTAACTGCGTCTCAAAACCAGCAGTTTCGATGGGGTATTGGTCTGTATGCTTATTGCTCAGAAGTTAGACTATTGAATTATGTTTAAGCCAATTGGTATAGAAGTGTCCTGAGGGTGGGCCTTGGCGCAATGGTAAGGTTGCTTTATTGCAATCTGGGCATCATGGGTTTGAATCACGGAGATAGCCTTTCCACATGTGGGTTCAAGCTGCGTACACTCTACACTTCCCAAACCCACAGTGCGGGAGTCTCGTGCACTAAACTCTCCCTTTTTTTGTGGTATAGAAGCATCCAATAACATTGTTTTGGTGCCTTGTTCTGCATTACATTTTCTTTGGTTATTTATTATACTTGAAACTTGTGGATTGGGTAAAATGTGGAGAAACATTTATGTGCTGTATTTTCTAGCTCCTCAGTGTAATCTATGGGTTCATTTTACCTCTAACACAACACAAGGCTGCATGATGAACATTTGTTTGTCTCCTGGAAGGATTGCGGATGTCTCAGTTCAACGAAGATAAGGACGTCACCCCATCTGATCCTACACAAAAAACTCTCTCCAACTTTATTCTATCAGGGGATGCTGCTGGAAGAAACATGGATGACCACATGTCCTTTGGCTCAGATCTTAGTGATGACCACTTCACTACTGAATCAAAAACTGGTCTTCCTATTGACAATCCTGAGATATATCATAACGATGCTAGGGATCCATTGGACAGCAGCAGAACACCAGATGCTAGAAATAGTAACTGCATTTTAAGCTACAACAATGGTGAAATGGACAAAAGTAATACGTTGATGAACGACGAATCTAAAGCCATGGTATGTACTTTGTATTATGCCCAGAGATCAAATCGTGGTTTTCGCTTGACTGATGTGATTAGAAGTAAAGATAACATGAATCATTGAAACATAGTTCCTTCTGGTTATGAAACATAGTTCCTTCTTGTGTCAGCTGTTCTTACATGCTGCTGTTTCCTCAGGGTAATAAATTTGAAATGGTAGAGCATGCACTGAAGTCTTATGAAGCTGAAGCATCTCAATTGGTGAAGAGAGATTCTTTTGATTTATCTGCTCAGTTTGAGGGAAGCAACCTGGATACAGTGAATAAGAGGACCAGCCTTTCAGAAGATGAAGCAGTATCTTCATCAAATCAAAAAGAGCAATATTTGTGGTTGGATGACTACAAGTGTTTGATATGTGGGGTTGAACTGCCTCCTAGTTTTGTTGAGGAAAGGCAAGAACACTCTGACTTTCATCTTGCTGAGAATCTGCAGAAGGAGGAATCGAATAGCAATCCAAGAAATCACCCACTGAAGCAGAGGTAGCATAACTGTTCTATTCTACCACATGCATAGTACATGACTGTAACACTCCGACCCTTCACATGGCAACGATATTGTCCGTTTTGAGTAAAAGCCATCATGGTTTTGTTCTTCCCAGGGGGTCATCCATCGGATACCAAGATATCACAATTACTTTTCTCATGAATCGGCACCACGTAAAATCAATGTTGTCACTTGTCAGTTCCATTTGGTACCAGTCAATATTTACCATTTTAAATAAAAGCCAGTACTGAGAAATACCAGGTGATGCAGAAAAGTTGCCGGGTTGTTACAGGTCCATGATTATTTTTTTGGGAAAAATAACTTTTGCTTGTTTTGTTCTCTTATTTCTTTCTGTCATCCTACTCAACTTATATCTCAAATATATAGAGGAAGAGTTTTCAAACTAATCAATGTTAGCTCACCATAAAAACATGCTAAATATTAAATTTTTCTCATTTTCATGTTAGTTAGCTAATCATCATAAACAATAAAACAAAATTTAAATTTAAACTACTAAATTCAAATATATGTTAGGGAAATGCTTATGTTATACTAAATCACTTCTTGTTGGATAATATTTTAAAAATATATCTAATATTTTTAAGAATAAATCTGAAATGGTATTTGGTATTTCACTGATACCAATACCTATTGTACCAATAGAAAATCCAGTACTCTGCACCTTGTATAAAATGCTCAGAATGTTTTCTTTTTGGGGTAGAATTGAGGTATTGCAATCTATGGCACGGACATGATCATGGTTTTGGATCTTATGAACTAAATGGATGATTGTTAATTTTTTTATTTAGCCTTCTACAATTTTTGGTGATGATATTCAAAATTTTCCTTTCTGAAGTTGTTCCATTTGCCTAAACTGATTCAATTTTTGCAAACTAACCATTGTAGGCAGAATATCATGGTATTGGCTTTAGGATCACCATTAGTAGAGATTCGAAATGCCCCTTGGTTGATATGCCAATTTATGTCTGTTATTTTTGTTGTCTACAAAGATTAGTTCGTGTTCTGACAGAACTCGAACCTTGACAGGTTTATTCAGAAAGATCGCATTACAAGCCAAAGCAGACACAAGAAGCACAAGTCGTCTCCTATGGATGGTAAGCACTTGCCAATCGACACGTTCTTTGTAAAAAGTAATAGAAACTCCTCAAATTGAACGTATTTGTCGAATAATGTATATAATAGCATAATCTTATCGATTTCATTAGTCGTGTCCCCATGTAGAATGTTGGAAATGCTGTATATTTTATTATTAACACTGGTAATAAAACTATCTTTCTCAATATGTTTGTGTTCTTGCTGGACATTTCCATTTGAATTTGTATCGTTGTTGTGTTTGAACTGTATTTTTCTTCTGTTAAAAGGAGAGCTGCAAGCCCAGCTCTTGACAAACTATGCGCCATCTGTTTAATAGACAGCTCGGATGCTGGAAACCCAAACTCTTCTGCTCAGGACAGGACATGTCGAAAAATCTATGAAAATGTCTGTCCCACCTACTTAGTTATTGAAGAGGAAAAAATTGGTCTTGGAGATCAACGTATAAGAAAACGAGTACAAGCATTCTTGAAGAAGATGTGCTGCTGACACGTTACTACTCTACGAAATACGAATACTCAGAAAATGGTCTTGCATATGGATGGCTCGTTTGGTTGAAGGACTATTTTCATGGAATAATAAGTATATTCATATTATTAGCTTATGGAGTATTAGTGTTTGAATTATTAGTGCAATATTTTTTGTATGAAGAATGTTTAGTTGAGAGTAGGATAACCTATGAATAAATAATGCATTGTTTGGTTTGATATGATTTTAATAGGATTAAATTTTTTCATGTATAAAAAAAATCAAAATAGTTTTAGGATTAACCAATCTATTTCACCCATGGGTTTGAGATAGTCTCTAAGGGGTATTAAGTTAGTCGGGAGGGGATTCTTAACCCCTACAAATAGTTACCAAACACATTTATATGTAGAACTATAGTAAAATAGTTCAATTCCAAGTTTTAATCGCGCAACCAAACGAGATTGTATCGAATATTGATATACACCCGATATGTAGAGATATATATTAGATACGACTAAGAAGTACTAAATTTTTTATTTTTTTCAATTTCAGATGTATTTTGGATACACACGTGATATGGGACAATACACAGGAGATATGTTTTTGAAAAATATTATTATTTATTTAGTTGATATCTTAGTTTTATTGTACGTTTATATATCTAGATCTTTTTTTCTATGCTTAATAGATTTTTCTTTTTTTTATAACTTACTATTGACTTGATTAACTCTTGTTTTTTATTTAGTTTTATACATAATACAATATTAAAAAGTATAAAAAATAATTTTTTTATAAACATATCTCTTAGTTATACCTATATTATATTGCTGTATTATTGTATTTATATTTTGTATCTATATCCATGATTTCTATTACTTTTTTCACCTAACAATTGACTGGGGTGATTTTATACTGGGGATGCAAAAATGGTTTGAGACTCGACGGGAACTCGAAATTCACCCAAAGTTCGTCACTGTGCGAGCTCGGTTCGGCCCGTAGGCCCACCCATAATCCCGGCGTGAGCACACCGGGGAATGGTGTTGCACAGGAATTGGTTGGTTGATTGGTTGGGGGGGGGGGGGGGGGGGGGG
>JAULJZ010000020.1:3198591-3217301 GCA_032270985.1 Heliamphora pulchella | reverse complement strand
ATTGGCCCTGTTTGAAAATTTTGCTTATTTGCCTATTTACTTATTAGCAAATAAGCTAATTTACTAATAAGCTACTTTGTTTAGGTAAATTTGCTTATTTGCTTATTTGTTTATTTGGCTACCCATGCGAGCTTATTTACTTAATTGCTTATTTGCTTATTTGACTACCTAAATGAGCTTATTTGTAATTTACTTATTTATTTTTGACTTATCTACCCAAACAACGTGACTTATTTTTTTATTTATAAACCAACAAGCAAATAAGTAATTTTGCCCAAACGTGGCCATTAATTAATACCTTTCATTATAGTGTAAGTACTTACTATAAGGTGTTTATCGTAGAGAAAATAGTTTAACTTATAAATTACAGTTATATATTATGATTATAATTTTAAGTAGAATTAAATGTTTAGTATAAGTTTTAACCTTATAATTTAAAATAGTAAAATTTATATTTATTAATTTAGAATCAGAAACAATGATTATTTTTATTTGTTTTTTAATTTTATTTGCTAAACTGTAAATTAAAATTGATAATTTAGGCAAAAATAAACACCTCAATAATATTTTCTACGGCCAATGGAAATGGACTATTTAGGTTTCTAAATTCTAATAAAGAAAATGCATTGTACACAAATTTTTAATTACAAAAATTTAATTATAGTCATTTATTTATATTAAAGTTTTAATAGAATCCAGTATAAATAAATAACTAAAGAATAAAGATCTAATTTTTATAATTAGTATATAATTAAAAGAATGAATAAGTAATATTAGTGTTGTGATAAAAGTTAATGCGGGGACCACTCAGATGCTTTTCTAACTGCTGTGAGTAGCTGCATATGCATCGGATGTGGACCTCTTCCCCATCGCTTTGGCATCTCACCAAAAAGGCTATAAATCAAATATAAGGCCATGTTTGGATGTAAAATTATTAAGGGAATGAGATTATTTAAAAAAAGTTCGTATATATTATTATTTAGCAATTATTTGGAGGGAGTTAAAAAAACCGCTCAATCAACTTAACATCACACATTGAGGACTATTCTAATCTCATAAGAGGGATGGGTTGCATGGTTATTCTAAGAATTATTTTGAGGATTTTTGTATATAAAAATATTTAATTTCACTAAAATTATGCTAAACTAAACAACGTACTATTTATTTTTAGTTATCATACTTTCAACCAAACATCATTTGATACAAAAAATATTATACTAATAATTCAATTCAGAATATTTTAGGCACGAATAATTTGAATACACTAATTATCCCACAAAAACAATTTTTCAACCAAACCAACTCCAAATGTGTTGTGAAATAACATGGATCACTTTTATGAAAAATTATGTTTCTTTATTGTAATTTATTAAAAATTATTGTATATATTTTAAAGTATTTTTTATATCTTTAAAAATTATTCAACGACTTTTAATGCATTAAAATATAAAAGGATAAATTATACTTACCACACATCTAGTTTCTGACAAAAACAGAAACCTTCCATGTGGTTTCTGAAATGTCACTAACCTCCCCTCAAGTTTAATTTTTACATCAAATTAGTCCAATCGTTAAATTTTTTCTCTGTTGTGCCTTGTTTGACGCATTTTTTGAATAACTTTTTATGATACAATTTGTTTATTATGTAGAACTCGTCGAGTTTGTTTAACATGTAAAATTTTATATTCATCTGATACCTATAACTAAGTAATTAAGTAACATTTGTTTAACAATATTCTTTTAAATTGTAATTTTTATTTATTTATTTATAAAATAATATTAAGGGATTCTATTCAATCACTTAACTACAAATATCGGATGAATCTGAATATTTACATAGTAAACAAACTCGAAGAGTTCTACGTAATGAACGGATTGGATCATAAAAATTTATTCAAAAAATGTGCCAAACAAGGCGCAGCCGAACGAAAAATTAACGTTTAGACCAATTTGATGCAAAAATTAAATTTGATGGGAGGTTAGTGACATTTCATAAAGCAAAGTGGAGGTCAATGTAATTTACCCAATATAAAAACATATAATTTTCTGTTGGGTTTGTATTTTATATTCTACGAATTTACATAATTATGATTTTTTTTTACATGTATTAAGATTGAGTTAGAATCGTGAATCGATAAGAAACCCAATACGTATAAGGTTTTATAATTATATGACAGCTAGAATTTTTTGAATTTGCATATAAAAATGAATTTTATAATTTTAGAAATTTTTAAAAAGCTAAATTAAAGAAATAAAGATGTAGGAAGAGCTTGAAAAATACTAAGGGCCGAGGTGACCTTTGGGTGAGAAAACGAGATTTGTTTTAAGTCTTAGATTGTAACAGTTGAATTTTAGGATATTTTTAATCTCATGATTGTACGTTCTACGTTTATAGTGAATTATCTCTTTTATCCGTGAATACAAACAGTTGTGCTAAATCACGTAAATCTTGATGTAATTTTTCTCTTAGGTGTGCATTGTTTTCTTCTGTTTGCTTTCGAAATTTGGTGATTCAATTCTACACAGAATTTGTGATAGTAAGGAGTAATTATTCGGTAGAATTTGTGAGTAAAAAATACTCACTTAGAATAATATAGGCCCACATTTATTAGATAGATAGAAAACAAAGAAAACTTACTTAGTGTTTATTGTATATTCTTATTTGTGTAGAACACCATTTAAACAATAGTATTGGTTCTCTAAGGCCTTGTTTGATAAGGGTTTTACACCCATGAACTGGCTTAGTAAAGATGTGACTTTATTAAGCCAATGTTTGTTTTGCAAATTGAGCCATTGATTAGCAAAGCTGATGGACTAGTAATCCACCAAATTGGGTAGACTATGAAACCTCTTTTGTGCAAGGTTTGGTAGTCCAAGGCATCTATCTAAAAATTTTAGAACAAAAATACCCTCCTTGTTCTAACAGAATGCTCGTCGTAGCTCAAGGTTGAGTCTCGCCGACGGATCTGGACTCTCTCCTAAGGAACCTAGCCTCTCCTGCTTAACCTCACCTTCATATCAATCCAAGTCTTTTGCATCACTGATGGTGTTAATCAGGAAGTTTAAGAAGGTTAACTAATAAGAATTTGGGCTTGGTAGATCAAGATGAAACTTTCTTATTTTAGATGAATTTGGGTTCTCCGGCGAGCAAAGCTTTGAGTTGTTGGTGCCGGATTTGGACTTTTCGGCGATCTTGTCGGATCTGGTGGAGGCACAGGTTGATGGTGAGACGGGTTAAGGAGGATGACCAAAGCTGAGATGGGTGGAGGTACTGGTCGGCGGCGAGAAATAACCGGTAGTGAGAGAGGATGACCAAGGTACCGGCGAAAGGTAGGGCACCGGTGACGACGAAGGAGAGAGAGAGAGAGAGAAATGAGTATTTTATTTTTAATTAAAAATAAAGAACGTAAAATACATTTTTTTAGTTTTTTACTTCATAAAATTTATTTATTTATAACATAATTTATTTATTTATTTATTTATTTGAATAACATAAAATATTTATTTATTTATTTAAGTAAAGAAAAAATTGTTTTATTATTTATTTAATATAAGGGTAATATTGAAAATTATTCAATTTAATTATATCCTACATTATCTAATTCCACTAAAATTAAACATGAGTTTGTCTAGTCTGTTACCTAATTTTATCCAATTAAATACAAAAAAGCTAATTTCATCTCATTACTAATTCATACACTAATACTATGTCACTATTAATTCACTTAATTTACACCAATTATCAAACAAGGCTTAAGAGTACTTAATAATTTTCCAATTGCAAGTGTAAGAGATCAAACGTTCTAAAAATCATATCTATCATTTTGAATACATTGAAATCCCTTTTATATGTTTGAAGATTTGTGTTTCAAAATTCTCGCACAATTCATCAGAAGAAAGGAGATAATTTTCATAAATAAATAATGTGTTATTCTAATAATATATAGGGGCAAAATTGTCATTTACATTGAAAACTACTATTCTAATGAATTAGACTCTGTTTGACCTAATTTTTTTTAAAAAAAAGTTTGCTTAAAAATTTCTTAAAAATTCTATTTGTTTGGCATTCCATTCTAACCAATTGACTTTTTTCACTTCTTTTTATATCTATTTTTTTATAAAAAATAAAAATAAAAATAAAAATAAAAAAACCAAAAAACCTAAAAATCTATATTAAAAAAAAGCTCATTCATCTTTAATGCATTAACATTGAAACATGCCAACTTTTTTTTAAATAAAAAATCCCAACTCAAATATAGGGAAGCTAAAAAGTGCAAAGTGCAAAGTGCGTGTCCAATTGGTTGTGCTTCTGCCAAGAAAGATGAAAAAAAGAGAGTCACGAGGCGCCCTAGTTTCTTGACTTTTGTGTTTCTGTTTGAATACGGCGGCTTTTGCAGAACAAGGCGGCTGTTTCGTCTCCCAAAAACGGATTAGGGTTTGGTCGATCTGAGATTTTCTCTTCTAAAATTTATAAGTTCTTTAATGTTTTAATGTATAAGAAATCGTTAGGTCCACTTACAAATTTAAAATATGAGAATTTTAAGATACTAAATGAGTCGGTCCAAATACATATGGTCCGGTCCGGCTTATAATTCAAGCTCAGGCTTAACAAGTTAAAAGACCAAGCTAACGAGAAAACTCGCTATGAAATCCCAATGTTCGGCAAGACTAATCTTCTAACTTTGGACAGTGCAATGATTATAAGCATAATCGAGGTCATGTGACATTTATAATGATGGGACGATCGAGCTTGAAGCATTAATAGCATTGATATATTCGTACGCTTCTACATTAATGACAGTTGATGTTACCCGAAATAATTTAACAACTCACCTCCTCAGAAGAAAGAGCCTTGGGAAGACCACAAAAGGGAAAAGACAATTCCTGCCAAAGTCCACACAAAGACTATTGTAAATATCGAACTCAGACTACAAGAGGTAGATATACAATACTTTACTTATTGATACTCTGTCAAAATCTATCCAGAGCTATCTTCTTCGACTTACAATACTCTAATTTAAGCATCGGGTGGACTTTTCAGCCAAAATCCACCGGATAGTCTCACCATGTTCTCTTGTGCAGGAAGCATCAAGCTGACGAGTTCGACAATTTGGATCTAATTCTTTTTGTCCTATCTCACTCCTACAGATTCACCACCACGCAGATACAGTTAATAGTTTTTAATGCATTATATATATATATATATATATATTTAAAAACGCGCGATCCTTGTTGATGAGTAATTATTCAATAGTTTTGATCTTTTTAGAGTATCAAGTGACATTATTTATATGTTGTTCTTTTCTAATAACCTAGTGGAAAGCACTTTAAGTACCATAATGTGGGCACATCTTTGGTAGGTGAAAGACAAAGATGATGCAATTAATATTCATTTAATATTTTTATTTATCGAGAACACCATGCATCATTGTCTATATGGTACATTGAAATATCTAATAATTTTCCCTTGTTGATGAGTAATTATTCGATAATTTAAGAGCACAATATAATTTTATTTACGTAGTGCTTTTATTCAATAACGTAGTAAAAAATACTCCACATTAGTACCCGCACCTTGGTAAGAGTTTTTAATAGATCACCACCATACTTTTGTAATTCAAACAATTTATTTGTAATATTGACTAAATAAATCGGTTATACAAAACTTAAATTATCAAAAAGTTATAATCATGTAATCAGATTGATTTTATTTTTACTATTTTTGAAATTATATTTATTAAAATAAATGAGATTTAATCACATATTTATTATTGTTACATCAATATAAATTTATATATAATATTTATTTAATAAATATTATAAATAACAAATAATTCAAATCATGACGAATATTTTTAATGCCATTAAAAAAGCTTGGAGTGTAAATTGTGCCTTAAGCTTAAAGTTGTTATGGGCGCACCCTGGTGTCAATTGACCGAGTAATTATTTGATAGTCTTGGAGTATTTTATCAATCAATTTTGTTTACCAAAATGTTTAAAATTTAATTTTTTATTTTTTTGGCTTAAAATCAAAAAAATGAAAAAGTTTCGTTTGGGAACTCAAAACCTTTTAACCTTTTAGCCTTTTTGCTTTTTTACATAACATAATTTTACATATTTTTTAAAATATCATAACTTTTGTTATACACATTTTTTTTTATAAAAATTATACTTTTAAAATAGGTTTTCAGTCAAAGATCTAAAAAATAAGTTTTAACGGAGAAAGTTTATCAACAAAATTTTTAAGTGCGAGATCTAATCGCTAACAATACAGATAAATTTAACATAAATAGATAAATTTATATGTAATGCATGCAAATAAATTTATCTGTCGTTTTTTTCTAATATTGACAAATGTTACACAGATAAATTTATCTGTTAAGTCAAATAAACACAAATAACAAATAAAATTATCTGTTTCATAAAACAAATACAATTTGTAAAATAGATAAATTTATCTGTTTCTTTCTATTATTGATAAATGTTAAATACATAAATTTATCTATGTAATAAAATAAGTATAATTTGACAGATAAATTTATCTATCTGCTTATTTATACAAGACAGATAAATTTATCTGTGGCTTAAAATTCTTTTAGTTTAAATTCACTCTAAGTCAAATTTTTTTATCTTTTGATTTATTGCTTTTTGGTTAAAAATCTCTTAATCGATTTATCAAATAAAATTTTTATTTATTTAATTTAAAATAATTTAAAATAAAAAATTTAAACTTAAAATCACATGTGAGAAGCGTGGTTATCTAACAATTTGGCACTAGGAAGTTTGGGCCGGTTTCGAATCTCACCATAGCATTGTACCATCCCACCTAATGTTGTCCCTTTGACCTATAGATTAATAATTATAATAAAAAAATGCTGAAAGGAGTTTAATGTGGCTTGACTAAGGAAATGACTTGTTTGCTATTAGATATTTAATTAATTTAATTTTTTTAATAATTTATATTCGAGAATTTGCAAAATAAATAATTTAAACCATTAAAGTGAGGTACAACATAAGTACCTGGGAGCCTTGCTGTTGGAAATTGATGAAGAGAGATATATGGACAGAGAAATATTAATACTGACAGAGAAATATATTAATACTGACAGAGAAATATTAATACTAAAATTTACAAGTTTAATTGAATTAGAGATAGGTTTTGTTTGGATGATTTGTTTATTTATTTATTTGTTTATTAGTAAATAAGTAAAATTTCATTTAAAATACATCGTTTGGGTGATATGTGGCTTATTTGCTTATAAATTAAGCTACTCAAATGAGTTTATTTGACTTATTTTGATTTGTTTGGCTATCTAAACGAGTTTATTTAACTTATTTGGCTTATTGGCTTATGAGTAAGTCTAGTTACACAGATAAATTTATTCGTAAGCTATAAATATTTATTTTCAACAGATAAATTTATCTGTAAGCTATAAACATTTATTTATAATAAATAAATTTATCTGTAATTAATCGTCGTTGAGAACGTCTAAATGAAAAATCGAGAAGAGCTTAATCTAAATAATTATAAACTAAAAGGTTGAGATTAAGCTCACAGATAAATTATTTAAATTAAATTAAGCTCATAGATAAATTATTTAGCTCACAGATAAACTAAAAAGTTGAGATTAAGTTCACGGATAAATTATTTAAATTAAATTAAGCTCACAGATAAACTAAAACGTTGAGATTAAGCTCACAGATAAATTATTTAGATTAAATTAAGCTCACTGATAAATAAATAGCTCATAGATAAACTAAAATTTTAAGATTAAGCTCACAGATAAATTATTTAGATTAAATTACGCTCACAGATAAATTATTTAGCTCACAGATAAATTGATCTGTGTAAGTAGACTTTACTCATTAGTTTATAAGCCAGCTTATTTGCTTATTTGGTTACTCAAACGAGCTTATTTGTTTATTTGCTTATTTACTTATTTTTTTATTTTTAACTTATTTAGTTACCTAAATGACGTGATTTATTTTTTGGTTTATAAGTTAATAAGCAAATAAGCAAAATTATCCAAATGTGGCCATAGTATCTTTAATAATAATTATAATAAAAAAATCTCTCAATAATTCATTTGAATCAACAATGGAATAACTCTATGACTTGTTACAATGTATTTATATAGGCAAAACTCTAATCGAATGAGAAAGCTACCAATGAGGTCATCACATTCTTGCCAAATCTGTAATTAGAAAAAATTATCTATACAGACAAATTTAACTTAAGATCAAATTTGATTACTAAAAACATATTAAAACGTGTGTAATAATTTTGAAGAAATTATTACTAAAACATAATTCTTTTAAAATATAAAAATTACAGAGATTTCAAGACCTAAAAGGTAAAATTTGACCAGAAATTGACTAAGGACATGACGTAATGGTTAACCTTGTTCGTTAGACTGTTTTTCATCAAAAATAAGTTTATAACTTTTTATTTTTTCAATAATCATAAGTCTTTATAAAAGAAGAGCTCATAAATTTTGTTTTAGAAACTCTAGCAAGACAAGTTCAATCGTTGAATAATAAATAAATAATTTATTAATATCTATATAAAGTGTTAATATCTAATAAACTTCATTTTTAAATATATTAATAATATTTTTTATTCTTATTAAATTATTATCGTTACCCTGTCATCTTTAGGATAGGACCCTAAGAAAATACTGTTACAAAGTCAAATTGACTTGCACCAACAATGCACTGCTTTTATAGGGTTATTATTATCCTTACCCATACTTTATGAAATATTTATTTATTTATTTATTATTTTTATTTTTAGTAAGTTTTTTTATTATTTAGTCAAATTATTATACTTTTTTATTTTTCTTATTGAAGAAAACCAAAAAAGTAAAATTTTTTTGATTAAAATATAAAAAAATTCAAAAATTACCAAAATAAACCAATAAACTAAATTTTATATTGCTTATTTTCGTTTTTAGTAAATTTTTTTAATCTTTTGATATATTTTTTTTTTACTTTTTAAGTTCATCACATCAAGACGATTCGAAAAAATAAAAAAAATTTAATCAAAAGAAGAAAAAATTTAAAAAAGACAAAAATAAGCAAAATTTTCGACATTTATCCCAAATAGAGCCAATGTAGCAAAAAATACTTTTAAGTGGAATAATATTGATCTCTTTTATATGGTTGATAAGAAATAAGAATGACTTACTTAGAAAGAATTATTACATACTTTCAAAATACTATCTGGTATTATTTATATAATATTTTTATATAATATTTTCAACAAATATAAATGCGCGATGAACACTAAATAAATTACCATTTTTTCTCACCAACTTAATAAAAATGAATCAATATTGTCTCATAAAAAATATTTTTTACTACATAATTGAATAAAAATATTATACATACAATGCCACATTGTGCTCTAAAACTATTGAATAATTATTTCTCATTTTGTGTACATCAAATATTTTTATGTATTATAAATACAAAATGACATCATTTTTATAACACTTTGGGAACACCTTTTAATTTGTCTCTTTTATGTATGCTATATGTATACACAATAAAAACATGGGTACAGTTTCAACTTGGTCTATATATATTTATATACACACAAGAAAAATATGGGTGAGCAGGGATTTCTTAGACAATAATGACAAAACATAGTGGGTTGTGAGGCCATCATCAATTTTTCCATAGTGCTTGAACCACTGGGAATTCATATTGACACACACCCAAATCTTAGGATTTGACAATCATAGAGATATGAATTAGTGGTGTTCATGACTTGGTTCCATTTAACTCGTTTAAATTGTCTAATTCAATTTAATTAATATGATAATAAATAATTTTGTTTATGATATGATCGAATGACAAATTTTTTAAACTTTTTTTCTTAGATAGTAGCCAAATTATGAGTCTTTAGTATAGTCACCTGTTGAACCCAACCCAACTAATAAATATTTAATTTTATAGATTTTAAACTTATTATAAGATTTACTTGTTTGTTACTGTAATATTTTTGTGTAAAAACTATATAATTTAGGTTTATATGCAGTTTAATTAATAAATTCATAATCTTTTGAGTTAAATATTTATTAAAGATAAAGTTTTTTAATTAAGAAAACTATTATAATTGGCTAAAAATTAAAACGAACTCAACAAAAAAAGTCTAAAATAGGTAAGTTTAAACCGTTAAATTAGACCGCACCCACCTATGAACCTACCAAATTCATGGGTTAAAAAATGCCGAATCCAAATCCATTGATTGGTTACATATGACAAAATACATATAGTCGAATGACAAATTAGAGGCCAAGCCAAGCTACTTATGAACACCACTAATATGAAACCCTATTACCCAAGTGGTCTTTGCTGCAAATCATAATATCTCGGTCTGTGGGGTTTAAGATCACCAACATGCTAGCTGATAAATAAACAGACTAACTTCCTGTTTGGGTTAAATTTCGAAGTTTGTTTATTATGTTTTTTTTTTGTGGAGTTTTTTAAATTTTTTGATTAAAAACTTTTACTTTTCTAAATCATATAAATGAGATCAATCTAAAAAGTAAAAAAGCTTGATCAAAAAATAAAAAAAAGTTCAACAAAGACAAAAATAAACAACATAGAATTTAGTTTATTAGCTTATTTTATCTTTTGAAACTTATTTTCTAATATTTATATCAAAAAAATTATTTTCCTTGCTTGTTTTAATGAGAGAATTCAAAAAATATACTAATTTGACTAAACGGTAAATACAATCCACTAAAAACAAAAATAAATAAAATAAATTATCCCAATTTGGGTCTAATGTCTGTTCAGGTTAATAGTTTATTTACTTATTTTATTTTATATACTTGTCTTTATTAAATGTTTTTCATGTCATACTATTATCTTTTTTAGACTTTTACCATAGAGACTAGCTACAAAAAAAAAATTTAATTAAAACAACTTTTTTTAAAAAAAAGACAACAATAAGTAAGAATAAGCCACTCTATCTTATAATAATTATTTGAATGACAAATGTGATTTTGAAATTAAATAATCTATTTTATTTAAGATTAATGTGTTCAAATAATATAATTATTGATATTCAAATAATTTTTTTTATATGGATAATTTTTTTAATGAGCCATACAAAATGAACAATTCGGATTACATAGTGAGCTTAAAATAGACCCATAACAGTTGAACTATACACTAAAATTTAAAATCCAAACTTCAAAGAAGCCCAATCCAAATTTTGACACACCCAAATCTTGGATTTGACAATTAGTGAGGAGACATGAACCCTGGTGGTCTTTGCTCCAAATCATAAGATCTTTGTATGTGGGATTTGAGATCATCCAGTCTTGCACCAGATACAAGCTGTGGCAAACAATTAGGACTTATTTGTTATTCCAGACTTTGGGGATCAAATTGTCTTAAAATTTTTAATTTCTACTAAATCAAAATTTACCTCTCTCAATTACCCAAAAAACAAAAAATTTACCTCTCAAAACTACGAGAAGTTATTGAGTAAAAAACGTCTTGCGTCAGCATCCACTCAATATATGCACGCAATGCATTTATAATTGTAAAAACTAGTCTTACATTTTTTTAAAAAATAGTTATAACGTATCAGCATAGTCGCACATTAAATAAACACATTGCGCATATATTGAATGAACACATTACATGAAACAATCCAGTGAATTGCGAATTGTACTAAACAATTCAGGAATTTTGCAAATAGAAAATGATTTTAATGCTCATTTTCCAAATACACTCCTTTTGTCCTTATTAGATAAAATTACACAAATACCATTCAATATTGGTTCAATGTAAAGAGTAGTTTAAGAAAATTGAAGAGCTTTTGTGGAACTTCACCTAATAAAGACAAAAAAAAAAAAGTGTATTTGACATAAAAAGGGAGTGTCAAAATCATTTTCCTATGCAAATTGCTAATACTGAATTTAAAATACTGAATTTAAAGGTTGAGATGATACCTACATGGTTTGTATTCTGGTTTTGTGGGGAAAAACATAAAAGAGATGGGAGAAGAAAGGAAATAAAATGAGGTGGAAAACGCCATTTTTTGGTTGGGTTAGAAAAATGATAAGAAAACAAATAGATAAAAAAAATTGATTGGTTACCCATAAAAATTGGAAAGTTTTAAGTAATTAAATCCATTCCCTTTCATTTTCCTTTCCCTCAACAAGTTCAAGATCCAAACATAGCATTAGACATAAAGAAGAGCATGATAAGAGGGCAAAACAAAGAATTTATCCAAGAACTTGCTAAATAACAATAATCCAAGTATTACATATATACATGTAGGCAAGTTCCCCTTTCCTGAAGAAAGGGGAGAAGGAATTAGCTCACATTAGCAGGAGGAAAAGACCATTGTGTATAATTTTTTCCATACAAAGACACATGAATACATGACAGAGAACAACCTCAACAGGTTCCAAAAATTTCAAACGAGAAGCCGTTCAAATCTAGTCATTCGGTGTACGATTAATACCTCCCGAGCGAGCTGTCTCTGCTAGGTTGCAAAGTCTTGGTATAAAGTTAGCGTTCCGAGTAGAAAGTCACAAAGGATCAGATCTACACACGTGTTGTCAGACTGTTGGTACACGATGACGTTGTAATCTATGCGTTCTCAAACTACAGTACTTAACCTGTTAATGAAGAGTAAAAATGGAAAATTCGTCATATGTGGATGAAGTGGGAATTTTTTGTGCACAACAAAATTGATGGCAATATCTACCTGCAGGGCTGCTAAAATGGACAAGAAATCTTTGCATTGCTCAAGCAAAGCCCGCTCTTTGGCAATCACTTTTGCGAGTTCGGCTACCAAAGAATGCGCTTCCTCCACCTGAAAATGATGAATGGTGTAAATATAAAAATATATCAAATATCCGCTAAATTTAGCTGTCAACAGATATGTTCAAATCTGTGTCTGCTCCTCCAGCTTTTTCCATCAGAAATCTCCAAATTCCAATATTAAATTAATCAGTCTTCTTGTGATACTAAAGCAAAGAGGACCAAGAGTTTCAATAAATCTTGCTTCATAACAACAAAATGGGATGGAGAAAGGAATACAAAATCGGTTCCTCTATGCACCAACTTAATGCCAAACTGGAGGGACTAGAGTGTACTCTTTTATAAGCGATGTGAAGGGAACACCCGTATTTTCAAGATCACTAAGGATGACGAGTGTCCCATCAGCCATTGGTTCGACTGATATGACCTTCTGACTCTGATGGTCCGTATGATATGCTGAGAGAGTATCATACGACGTATCATACCGCTTGCAGTTTTGGCCGGCTAGATGCCAGCTCCTAAGCCTGGGAGACCTCTGTCATAATTGGGTGCCACTCTCTCTCTATGACCAATCAAATGAAGTTGCTTGAAGGGCACTCTATTAAAGAACCCTAGAACTCTAACCTTCAAACCACATGCCTCCTTTGTTCCCAAGCAGAGAAGTGCTTAGACCTTGCTCCCATCCTAGGACCAAGTTGGCATTGGAGATAGTGTGGGTTGTGGTTTGGCCCATTTGTCTGAAGAAGGTTGGCCTGAGGCCTACTTGCCTTAAGGCGAGGAGATTAGCTAGATGGCCTATTTGCCCAAAGGATGGCCTCACGGTCATTTGCCTAGAGGCGACGAGATTGGCCCAAAGCCTAGAAATTAGCCCAACGGTCTATTTGTCCAGAGGCAAAGAGATTGTCCTAAATGCCTGGAGATTGACCTGACGGCCTACTTGCCCAAGGTCAACTAGATTCCCACAATCATCATACACTAGAAGTCAAGGTTTAAAAAATACATTATTTCGTGGGCGAAAAAGTGAAGGCATGATAGTTGGATTAAGTAGCATATTATTACAAAGAGAAACTTCATATTCTTGTCTCCATAATTTGGTGAATTGTTAAGGGGTTTTGTTCAGGCTACAATAAGTTCTGCAGTGGGAATGACGTACCTCAACGAGGGTTTGTTCATAGTGCGTTGAGGTGAGTGAAATCATTTTGTTTGCTTTTGTTTTGCATAAATAATAGCTTCTGATTTTTCTTCTTTCTTATCAGATGCTGTTAAAGATTTGCTGCGGTTCATCCTTCACTTAAATTATGGTTTGTTATCTTTTCAAGCAAATGATGAAACAAAATCATTTTAGTCAAGCAATTGGTTCAGTTAGGTGCTAACCTCTCATACAGATGTTAAGAATTCACAGTTGATTTTGCAGGATTTCTTTCTTGTTTGATCCGCAATTTCACATGAATTCAAAATAATGATAAATCTGACTGTAGTTATACCCTAAGGGAATGTTTAATTGTAGTATTATTTTTAAGGAATTGAATTATACCATGGGATAAAAGAGGATAAGTTATACCATAGGATAAAGGAGGATAAAATGATAGGATAAAAAATAGAATATGATAGATTTATGAATAGGATTGTAAGGAATAAGATATACCGTGGAATATGAATAGAATTATAACTTATAAGGGATAAGTTGTCATTAAAGTATTTCTATATTTGATTAGCATGAAATAAATAATAGGATGAAAAGATATAACTATTTTTGACAATTAAATGTAGTAGAAAAATAGTCCAGGGAAATTCCCACATTCCTAGCCTCCCTTTGGTATTAATATGTACCATTTAATCCCACATATTCGGCGTAACATATCCAAATAGAATAGTCCCGGGACTAAAATTGGCAAACCATACAATGGACTACAAAACACGTGGGACCTATGTGCCTCTCAAAAATAGTCCCCTGTGTTTATTCCACAACCAAACACGGAACTAAATTTTACAATGGGACCCATGTGTCCTCTAATATTTATCCCGCTAATTTCAATCTTTTAACCAAATATGCCATAAGAACAAACACCATAATTGTCAACTCAATATTTCACCTTGCTAACATTTTTGTCATGCATATATCTCAAAAACTTCTATCAAACATTAAATTATCCAGAACAAGATAGGGACGAATAGAAATCAGTAAAGCAATTGCCTTGTATTTGCATCATTCCATACACAGTATTAGTATGCATTTGAGGTGAAATATGGCACCAGAAATGAGAAAATGAGATTACCTTCGGCAAAAGCGAGAATATTGAAGATGCCATTGCCTGCATCACATCAACTGCTGAACCAATAGCATCCTTTACACTTTGGATGTCAGCCTGTTAAAATAAAGGACCGCGTAGACTTTGTCAAGCTCCATACTGACAGTCTGTTCAGCTTTTGAGAGGTGAGAGATTGCTAAATTAAAAAGAAAATAACCAAACACACATACAACTGCTCCTCCAACTACTGGAAGACGAAGAGTGCTAGCCTTCAAAGCTTCAATTGCTCCGATCATGGAAACAGAGTGGTCTTTATCTAAAGAAGTCCAATCTTCCAAACAGGTTATCTACACTTAACAAGCATGGCAGAGTTAGATATGCTCCTGGATTCTCTAATTATAAAAGGCATCAATCAAAATCCAGCAAAACAAATGTTCATATGCAATCATCTGAATATCAATTACGACGTAATAACAATCTAACACAAACTTGTCAGTGTTAATGTTTCACATATTTCCCCTAAAGTATTTTTGGCTGCCATGTTACCTTTGGATCATTTGAGTGCACAATAGCAGAGCAAAATGACTACAAGGAAAAGTATGTACAAGGTTTAGATGAGGAGCTCCCTTCCAAAAGGGAATCAAAAGGGGAAAAAATAATCTACAGTTATGCAGGTAAAGAATCTGAGAGGCACCTCATTTAAAAAAAAAAAAACTCCAAGGTGGAAGATAACTTCTGGTTATAGAATCTAGAGACCTAGAAAATCTAGAACCATGGTTCTATATATGTCCACAGTCCTTTTAAAAAAGAAAAGAAATTTCTTTTTTCATGGTTGCTTATGCAAATTTAGGTTTTATATCTTTGTATGCAAATTCTCTCATTGTTATTAAAAGAAAAGAGAGAAAATTATTAAAAGAAAGAAGAGACATAATTATAATTTAATGCGGCACACTTATAATTTAGTGGGGGCAAAATTTTTAAGTTAATAAAAATTTAAAGTATTTATAAGGAACGGGGGTATCGGGTCCCTCTCGACTCGTACTAGCTCTGCCCATGAGTGAGCCTTACTTGCACTCTGAGTAAGTAGGTATCTGCAACGACTTAATCAAATGGATTCACTAAAGTAATTTCGTCTAGATAGAACGAGGCTCTCGTTGAGAGATCTATTAGTGATCAGGCCACTCCTTCTGGTAGGTAAAGAAAGAGAGGCAAATTCAGGCAATTGATAAAACAAATCTTTCATTCTCCTTCTTTGAGATAGAGCATCCAACAGCCAATTTAATAAAATTCTCTCTGATGATTGTGGAAATTTTAATAATCCAAATGCCTACAAATCATAAAGATTCCTCCAACCGCTAGTCAACTCATTTTCCCAAATGATGAGGGACTGAGGAGAGAAAAGGAATTGGATGAAGATATATTGACGATTTATAATTTATTTTATTTAGGAGATTTAATTTATTCTGAAAGTTGATTTTTTAGGATTTTATTTCTTTTTTCACTCTGTTTTCCATATTACATTATGGTAGTTTGATTTGAGTACTGAACAAGTGTGTATGAACAAATAAAAGCACCAGAAGGGGCGCAATCCCATCCAAACATAATTCTGAAAAGATACTTGCAATCCTTTCTCTTTTATACCCATCTAACCAAATTACCTGGACAATGATTAAAAAATTAAATCTAATTGCAAATTGCTTGAACAAATTATCAAAGAAGAAGTGGGCAGTTTCTCTCCACAACAAGCCTTTGTTCCAATTACTTGCAGTTGGCTCCATATTCTCCAATTGATTGCATTCAAAGTGATCCCCAGTCAAGTTTAAGACGATCATATCATTTCTTACTGCCTCTACCCACACGCACTTTAGCCTAGCTCTATGGAAAAAGAAGTGAGTTCGAGCCTTGCAATAACACACAATTCTTTTTACATTATTAATTATGCTATTATGTATGGCAATGCATAAATATACGTATTTTTTGGAACTAGAATATTAGATGAAAGATGCATTGCATCATATAAGTTTAAAAATAAAAATGCATTGCATCATATAAGTTAAAAAATAAAAATTTTAAATCACCAAAAGTGGTATATATATTAGGTAATATGCTCTTGTACATGACATTTCTTTTACAAGTTGACACGTGTGACGTGTATACGACTGAGTCAATTGTTTGGTGTATCAAAACCAAATTAGAGTATTAGACACTTGTTAAAACACGACATTAATTATAGGGTTTGACCACCACCTTTACTTGTTGAACGTAATACACTTACCAAAACACTACTTATTATTTCTTTATTTTTTTAGAACCCAAAGTTTTAGAATCTTGGGTGACACGCATGCCAATCAGTTAAACATGTATGAAACACACCATTAAAATAAATAACTTAAGTTGCAATGATTAAATTAAAATAATGTAGACATATACCTAAGGATCCCTTATACATTAAACTTATAATTTTAGAAATGATGCATTACATGATGTAAGCCATATGTGACATATGAATTGATTGAACATCTTTTTCTAAAAACGATTTTGGTTTATTTTAGGGGTTATGGTAGAAATCATAGAATTCAACTACTATATGTACGATGGAATACATTAGTGTTTAGTAATGGAATACATAGTTTTCTTTATTTTAATTAGCGTTAATGTTGAATGTTTCATTATTTAGGAGTAAAAGTGCCATTTATATAACATAAGAACATATAAAATTCATATGTTGAACGTGTTCTTGATGTGCCATTTCCTACATCTTTTAAAAATTGTTGTGTCACGCTGTCTATGACCTGTCTGTGCTCTTAGCTATCTGCAATATATTACGATAAAGGGGTGGTCAAAACCTAGAAATTCATTACTAAGACGACATCATCTTCACATTTGGAAGAGAATTGAGAATATTCCTGAACCAGTTGAAGTTCTCAATCAGTGGCTCCAGTTATTAGAGTGAGAAGGCAAACAACTAAATGCCAAACGAGAAGGAGATGGAGATGGAACCTAAGGAGCAACGGCAGAGATATGTTGACCGACTATATCGGCATAAGGAGCTAGGGTTGTACTTGAATTCGAGTTAGCGCAAATTCACTAATGCCCAATCCTTCTATATCTCTAAACCTTTTCTTTCAATTCTCTCCCAAAAATATGCCGGCGCATCAATGGAATCACGATTGCAGAGACACTCTAGACTTGTTTAATGGTGGTGGAGGGGAGAGAGACAGTTTAAATGTTATGGAGGAAGAATTATGGTTCTTTGTCTCGGTATGAGACATCATGGGTTAAAAAGCATCTGGTGGGAACTTATTGTGGTATAAGTAAAGAACCATTCACAAAATCCCCATAAAAGATTAGGATCGCTTAATTCACAATTTTAAAAGTAAGTATACCATGCTTTGGAACACATTCAAAGCATGTGTTCCAAAACTTATTTTAAGTGACTTTCTTCTTTGCTGATAGCCCTAACAAGTAACAACATACTCAAAAGCTCTACCTTTTGCTTTGCCTAGTGCTATGTTCTTCGAGTTACCCCACCTAATAGGCCGATAAACGTTGCAATCAATTGCCTTTCTCATTCTCATAAATTGAAAAAAATAAAAAAGACTACTATACACACCCCTTTGTTGGCAAGCTACTCTTACCTATGTCATCTATGATCTATGAAGCACAAAT
>JAULJZ010000020.1:3175304-3188339 GCA_032270985.1 Heliamphora pulchella | reverse complement strand
GTCCAGAATTATCTTTATAAAAGTCTCAAGTGAATGCTTTTCGAGAATTATCCAAGCGCAGACATGTGTGCGCCCGCTCCTATTTTTGTTTCGATTTCTTTTGGGCTGTAAATCAATTCTTATTTTCCTCTACAAATATTCGAACCATTACACGTTGGTTCAGTTTTTTTATTATTTATATGAAAATCTCAATCCAAGATTATCCCACTTTAAAAAGTTCACTAAAGACAAAAAAAAATTGTTGTAAAAATTTTAAAGTGACTATTTTCTAAAATAAGTAACAAAATAAAAAAAAGAGAGAAATTTTTTCATATTATGTATTAATCTTTTAATTTTTGGCGGTAATAAAAAAATTTTAAAAAAAATTCAAAATTCAATCCAAGTCATGCTCAAGATTTCAATTCAAGTGGTTATTCTTTTCGGTCAAATTTTTCGGTAAAAAGCTTCGGTAAGGCCAGCAGCTCTCTTAGAGTTATACCAAATGAATGTGAAATTTATATATCGAAATGGGAGTTTTGATGAAGAAGTTTATTTGGATCAACTTAAAAAAATTTAAATTAAAGAAAATGAACACTTGGCTTGTAAACTTAAAAAGTCAATATATGAACTTAAACAAGCATCTGAAAATGATATCTTAAGTTTAATGATACTACTTCATTTGGATTTAAATAAAAATTTGTTAATTGATGTATATATTCAAATGTTAGTGGGAACAAATTTATATTTTTTATTCTGTATGCTGACGTTATATTGTTTTGCGAGTAGTTGGTCTTGATTTATTACATAAAATCAAGAAGTTTCTCTAAATTTTTTTTGAAATAAAATATATGGGTAAGGCAACCTACGTAATAAGAATAGAAATATTTAAGAATAGATTGCGTGGATTGTAGGGATTGTTTTATAAAGCATATATTGAAAGAATTCTAGAGATATTCGGTTTGAAAAAAGTGTTAATTCATTGATGCTCCTATTTAGAAAGGGATTAAATTTAGTTTAATACAATGCCTATAAATGAATTGAAATGTAAAGAAATAAAAATAATTTTTTATGCATCTGCAATAGAAAGCTTCATGTATGCACAAACTTTTACCAGATCAAACATCATTTTTGTTGTTGGTAAGCTAGGTATATACCAAAGTAATTATGAAAATTGATCATTAAAAAACTGCAAAGAAAGTAACGAGGCACTTACAAGGTATAAAAGATTATATGTTCACATTTAAAAGGTTTGATAATCTTAAGGTGACTGGCTACTTAGATTCAAAATTTGTTAGATGCGTTGATAGTAGAAAGTCGATTTTTGAATATTTATTCTAATTATGTGAAGAAGAAGTATCCTTAAAAAGTGCTAAAAAAACTATTATCGCTTTTATCAATTGTAGTTATGCGACTTTATCTCAAAACTTGGGGTACTAGACTATATAGCCAAGCATTTGAGAATTTATTGTGATAATTTTGCAATTATTTTCTTTTCTAAAATTGATAAATATTCAAAGGGTGCTAAATACATGGAATTGAACTATTTTGCAATTAAAGATGAAGTTTAAAAACAAACAGTATCAGTAAAACTCATAAGCACACAATTTTATAATCGCAGATCCATTAACAAATGAGTTGCCACTAAAGACATTTAAGGAACATGCTAAATGAATGGGTAATAAATGTAACCCATATTGATTGATTTTATTTGGACTGTTTTATATATATTTGTTATGTTATTTGACACATTAAGATCTCATTAAATACGTTTATAATATTTCTTGTTTTTTTTTCTTATGAGTGCCTACGTGTACGAGGATGATAAGTAATAACAAGAATATTATTTAATATAAGACATTATTGTAGTTAAATATGTTATTTAGTGTTGTGGCACATGGAATGAATTATGTCACATATTGAGATAAAAAGTGTCATGACTTACATTAGTGATTTGTTTAATAACACCATGGTGGCCAAATCGAAACATGGCTAAATACAATTTTATTGTGAATGTTATTGAACTAGTTATTACTAGTTCTTAAAGACACTCAATTATTTAATTTTAATAATTTAAAAATAAAATAAAAGTAATATTAATAAGTTGATAAGTAGTTAATTAGCCAATTTTAAGGTATCTAATAAAAAATATGATTTTATTAGTTTTGTTAATTTATATGGATAAAAAATAAAGAAGATAATAAAAATAAAAGATATTTTTTTATTGTATTAGTAAAAGAAAATGTAATATCAATAAATTTTTTTATATAGAAGAATATGAGAGATGAGAGAAAATTAAAATTGTCTCATTCTAAGGATTGAATTTTTGACACCTATATAAATATTGCATCAAATTATTCTATTTTGTTATATAGATATTTAATTTTAGTAATTTAAGAGCGTAACTAAAATGTAACATCTATAATTTGATAATTATTTAATCAACAATTTAAGGGACTCGATTAAGAATATGATTTTATTATTTTGTTAATTTATGAAAGTAAAAAAAAATAAGAAAAGATAAAAGTAGATGTAATATCAATAAATATTTTTTTACTTGTTTACATAAAAAAAATACATACGAAAGAAAAGAGAGAACAAAATGCAAGGTTAAAATTGTCTCATTTTAAAAGTTGAATTGTTAATACATATAAATGTCACACCTAGTTATTTTATATTTGTATATAGATTAAGTTCTAATATAACTTATTATATGTGGGAGAACGCGATTTTTTCTTTTTCTTTTTACTAATAATGGCCTCAATGATGGATTTAAACATTCACTATGGAAGGATGGGGCTTGCGCAGTGATTAGTGATGGAGTTCTTAGTAAATGCATATAGACATAGCTTGATTTAAGGGGTAGATGAAGGCGATCGCTTCTCTAAAATTTTGAAAAATTTTATTATTATAGTAGTATTAGTTCAAAATATTTTATAATTATATAAATTCGTCACTCTAAGATTTTTTTAAAAATTTAATATATGTTCTCATAAAAACTTATAAAAATAATTCATCCATCTTAAATTAAAATTCTGCATCCGTCGACCATGCATATAAAGCGATGCATTTTGTTTGATGTTATGTTTTCATTTGAAGATGATGGAATAAATTTAGGCACAACTATAATAGGATAAGACTAGGTCCTTTCTTGCCAATAAGTGAAATATATATTTAGCTTTTTCATCAGTAAAAGTTAGGTTATACAGAAAAATTAAAAGATCAAGAGGGAGACTAAGCTCAAACTGTTAAGTAATTTTAGCATTATATTATGTATTTGTAAAAATTATGATAATTCCAAATCTTGAATTAATGGATGGTGCCAATCATCAGACACCAATAAATTATTTTACATTTTTGACTTCTTTTAGTTAAAAATTTAAAAAATCATAATAGTTCGTTTGTTTACAAATTAATAAAAGTTAAAAATTCAGACGAGAATATTTAAATTTTCACGATATTCTAAAAATCAATAATATATCTACTTAATAATCTATTTAGTACTAATGTTAACTATATAGGATTGTCATAGTTAGTTATATAAAAAAATAATATTATCCAATTTAATTAAAAAGTAAAAGTCCACTTTTTATCCAACCAACAAATTAAAAAAAAAACTAATTTAGGGACTGATGGGTAAAATAAGTTTTTTTTAATAGTTTTTTTGGCTAAAAAAAAAAACTAAGATTGCCCAGTTAGCAAAAATCTTAAAAAATAAAAAGTCAAATTAAAATATTAGTTTCTATGATACTCAATTCAAGCTTACATTGTATCTTAAAATACAATAATACTCATGCTTGATAACTTATTTTCTACTGATGTGAATTATATATAATTATTATAATCAACTATGTAAAAGAATAATATCTCCAATTTAAGCAAAAAGTAAAAAAAAACTAATTTATAAAAGAGAGCTTAAAAACTAATTTATAAAAAACTAATTTTTACCAAATCAATCAATTTTAAAAGAGAGTTTAAAAACTAATTTATCAAACAGCTTAGTTTGAGCTTAATTTAACATTTTTAGCTGAAAATACAAAAAAAAAAAAAAACAAGAAACAAATAAAAGAGCTAAGTTTTAAGTTATTTGCTCAGTAAATTAAGAAATTGAACCGTTAACAACAGTTCCCAAAATTTTTAAAAATAAAAAATTAAAATTAAACTATTTTAAATTTTAATATTAGAATCGAACTGAAGTGTTCCCATTTTTTATGAACCTCAGGGAAAAGGACCGTCGCATCGTGAAAGAGTTTGAGCGGTTAGTGACGATTCCGTTTCTCCTCTGTTTATAAAAACCCTTTGGCGCTTACAAACAAATCTCAGAACCCCACCCAGAGTAGCAACGAAGGTTCGTTAATGGCGAACGAAGCTCCGTCGTCGTCGTCGTCTTCTGTTCTTCTGGTAGGAGGAGATGAAGACGAGTTGTACGGGTCGGAGCCCGGGTGGGTCGAGACCCGTACGAGTTGCGATCACCTGGCTTCGTTGTCTTCGGATCTGACTCACATCCCCGGCCCAGATTCTCACTGCAACAGGTCCCTCACCCTCTCTTCTCTTGCATAAACCCTAAACCCTAACTTTTCACTCGTATGATTTTCTCACCTTCGCCTTTTGATATATGTTCGCGTTTAGTATAAGTACATATTTGTGTACACGCTTCTTTATTTTTGTCTATTGCTTCATTTACAGTCCGTGTGGTTTGAGTGATTTGGAGGGAAAGGATCATAATAAACTCAATTCACTCTTGAACTCAGTTATTTTGGCGGTGAGTGATTTGGAGAGAAAGGATCATAATAAAATCAATTTACTCCTGGACTCAGTTATTTTGGCGGTCAGTGATTCTGAAGAACACTCATTTCATCTGAAATAGCCTTAGGTGGGTAAAAACTAAAAACTGATTTTGAGCAGCAATTAGTGTCACTTTCTGCAAGGGATCTGGAATCTCAGATAACAAACCTGTTTGCTTGCTGAGAAAAAAAGAAGAAGATGGGAAACAGGAGAAAGGATCATAACAAACTCAATTCACTCTTGAACTGAGTTATTTTGTTGCTTTATCTATATATTCATTCTTGTCAGGAAAATTAGAAAATGATTCACAAGTTAAAAGTGAATGAAAAGAAAGGATAAGGAAATTAATTTCAGTTAATTGTTTAGTTTTTAGTTTGCAAAGAAGTTGATAGAAAATTTAGTTTTGAACTTTCTCGTGATGTATAATTTTATAGTTTTTATAAGATCTATTTTGTGAGTAAATGTTTTTCACAAGAAAATTGCTATCGTGGGATTCACATTTTTTGCGATAAATGAACATTCACGCAGGAAAATAAAATACTTATTTTTTTCTTTTCTTTTCTTTCCCATTAAATGAATGTCAGTGGCATACTTCTATGCGGGTCTTAGCGAAAAAAGGCTTGGCTTATTTTGAGAAATACATTCACGATACTTCCACATATTATTGGCAATGTAGGTAACATTTTCTCGGAAAAATCTTTAGAATTACCGGAATGAACCCTCGAGAGATTATTGCATCCTGCCATTTAGGCACAAGCCACCTTGTGAGATATTCATGTGGCATTCCATTTATTTATTTGTAGATTCTTCTGTAGATGCTTTTCAGATCTCCTCTTTTATTGGTGATACATACGGGCTCTTTGGTTTTGGTATACTTTCACATATCCAAATGTTACATTTGCACCCTCATTTCATTGCACGGGTATAGTTCATGATCGTTAAAGGAAAAAATGGTGCGACAGGAATGGATTAACCTAAATTCTGGTTTTAATTTCCCTTTCCCAATGTGGTGGTCCTTATACTTGAACCTATAGTTTTATGCTTGTTAGCTTGAGCTTTTATGATGGCACTAAGCAATAAGTGCCAATGATAAATGGTACAAAGTTTAATTCTTAAAGCCTTAAACATCAGTCATGCTGCATATTTGGGTACAATCAATGATTCAATATTTTTTAATGATTAGTTGCCTCAATTATGAAAGGCTCAAACTGATTAAATTTTACCAAACCGATTCCTTCTTTCTGATTTATCTTAATTCTCAAATATATCTTACGTAGGTCAGTCATATATTATATTGCAGAAAATTTAGGTGAAACTTGAAATTTCTGTCATCCTGCCTTTCACTTTACCTTGTTAATCCTCGTCTCTTTGATGTGGGGGTGATGGGCTGATATAGATGAATTAACAACTAAATCGAAATAACATGAAAATTTTACCTGAGACTGTTGGAAACACAACTAATTTATGCAAAGAATGTGCCTAACCAATCGTTTAAGGCATGTGGATATCTATAAGTATGATAGTATCTCTGTTATTTACCAGGTGAAAAAATAATATCAAGAGACCGTTAGGGAATTCATCTAATTGCAATGACAGCATATGCTAAATGGATTTTGAAGGACAACTGCAAATGACACTTACTATTAATTCCACTTTTATATAATCGATGCCTTAACCGTTTTAGGCTGAATGTTCCTATTGAGTGTTTGAATTAGAAGGATTGATACGTTGTTTGAGAATTCCAACTTTGGATATGTGGACACGATTATACATTTTCTTACCTAATCTTCAAATTGCTGAAAGAATTCCAACTTTGAATACACGTTCACGATTATACATTTTCTTACCTATCTTCAACTTGCTGAAAGAATTCCAACTTCGAATACGTGTTCACGATTATACATTTTCTTACCTAATCTTCAACTTGCTGAAGGTGCCACCACCCCAATGAGAATTGGTTATGTTTATGCTGTAAGGATGTTCTTTGTAGCCGTTTTATCAACAAGCATATGCTTGAACATTATCAGGAGACAAATCATTGTCTCGCACTCAGCTACAGGTATTCATTCTATTAACATTTGAACAAACACATTTTCCTTTAGGCAAAGTTTGGATGCATGAACCGAAGATTGGTATCTCATTCTTAGGAATCTCATACCTAGTAATGTGATGCATATGTAATCTTATTCTAGTATTTGGATAATTTAGGAATTTTATCCAGAAACAAAAATTTTATTCTAGGATTTATTTTTACCATTTTGAACATAGGAATAAAATGGGTTAAAATTTTATGCTTGATATGCTTGTAATAGTCTTTCTTTTGCTTTGTGTACCCATTTGCAGAACATATAAAATGATACATAAGACATATCATACTTCAAAAAATATAAAGGGATCATACCAAAAATTAAGTATTGAAGACCACCTTTTAAACATGAGCATGTAAAGCATATAATAAAAAAGTAATTTAACCTACTTTTTTTTTCTTCATTTCTGGATTAGGTGACAATCTCAAATTACTGGAGGGTGTGGGAGAATTAAATATCGTCTTAGTTTAGAAAACTAATTCCACCCAGAATGAGAAATTAGGTATTACATTCCTATTAATTACAATCCAAACGATGGAAATTATGGGAGTTTGGAATTGCTTTCTCATTCTCTTCATATTTATGCCATCCAAACTTGACCTTATTGTCAACCGTATTGGCTCCGCCAAGTTATTTAACTAGTTCTCCCTTTGGATCTTCTTGTTTTCCTTTTGGAAGCAGTGATCTGTCGGTTTGGTGTTCCTCGTGTGACGCATATTTAGACGCTCAAGTGATTCTACCACTTAGGCCTGTTTACGAAACTGCGTACTTGCTGAAATTTGGTGAAGCGCCACCATTCCAGACAAATTGAGCACTTGCAAGTGGTGGGAAATATTCAAGCCCAGAACTCAACTTCAGGCAAATAGGTTGTGTTTTCTGTCTTTTCAAAACTCTCCTCATAGTCATTCAGGAGTTTTGGTTAAGCGTAGTGAACATGCGGCTTAATCCGTAAATTTTCTACTTTCTTCAAGTAAAGCTGTGATAGTAATTTAGCCTATGTTTGGGATGGTTTTTATAAATCGAACTTTTTGTCTTTTTTGACTTTTTATATATTTTGTAAATTTCTTACGCATTAAAGGTTTTATGTCTGTTTGGACTAAAATTGAAAAAAAAAAAACTAATTTCTTGGCTTTTAAGTGACTCTTTTTCTTCATTTTATTGACTTTTTAAATTATTCTTCGAACATTTGTTATTCATTGGGGGGTGTGTTTGGCTAACCTAGTCATAGTAGCTTTTAGCGTTTCACTGCTGATTTTAGCTATAAGTTACAAGTTTTTTTAAACACTCTTAATTTCTGTTACAAATTACGATTTATATTAAACACTTACAATTTCTGTTGTAAATTATAATCTTTAAGTTATTAGTTTCAGTAATGGCAAGCATCACAATTATGACTAGAAGAATAATCTAAAATGTAATCCTGTATAGTTAACTGTCAAAAAAATCACTAAAATTGATATAAAAAAAATGTATGAGAAAACTATTACGAAGGAAATCTTGTATGATAGTAACATGATATGCCATTTGAAACAGAAATTCCATTCATGAAAAGGGATACGTGAAAAGAATCAAAAGATGGTGTCAAAATCCATCCTCTGTCACCACCTTGCAGAGGCGATTCCTTCTTGAGAAATATCATCCTCATGCAAAAGTGGAACATTTTGAATAGAGAGAATCCCCCATTCCTCAGTGTACAGCAATTTGGGTTGCATGGTTACCTCCGGATTCATGCCAACATTTACAACAAATTCAAATTATTTCATTGTTTGTAACATCTGATCACGCCATCTTAACTTATATAGTAAAAAGAAAGTTACTAAGACAAAAAAGACTCATACTCCCTTTTAACTTTTTGTCACCCAACTTTTTTAACTTTTTGTCACCAGTTACCACCATAGTGTCATAGGGTCAACATTTTAGCCAAGAAATTTTTGTAATGGCACTAAGTTGTAACGCTTAATCTTAGCCAACAATGATAAAAAAATGCACGCACACAGAAGAACTATATATAAGCATTTGAAATTACAAGAACAAATCTCAACCTTTGATTAAACACCGAGTAAAATATAAAAGAATGCCTTACAAGCAGTTACAAGCAGTTATTTGCAGTTGACACCCCAAATTGCTAGGCATATGTGCTGAACATTAACTTTCGATAACTGACTGCCCACGATGTACTTGGAACATGACACACATTGTGTTGGCTTACTAACCCAGTCAGCCTTCAAGGGATAACTGCCCTTGCAGTGCTGGCGCATGGGATTGGTCATGCACAGACATTAATAGTAATTATAACTATCGTATCATGTGCAAGGCATGTCCCATGTGTGCCATGCTACTGGGACTGTGCTGAAGTAGTTTCAGTTACATAGCTCGTGTTAGTGCCAGCTTATGTTTGTCATGTGCTTGCTGCGCAAACTGTTCGTTTTGACTGACAAGCCATACGAATTACTCACATTCATGCACCGAAAATTGCGCCTTCACATGTCAAGTTTTGCATCATTTTTGTCTTCCAATCGAATGACAAACCAATTGCCACATAGCCATTTGCATTAATAAGGCATGTCCTCCTTATGGCACCAAGGGATGGCAAGTGTGCAAAGTGCCACCGCATGCCACCAGAGACACTCACATGTCAGGGTGTAAGCCACTATCCTACCATCTAGAGTTGATATGGCAAAAATATGAATGATACACTGTGCCGCCATGCAATCCGTCAAGTTACAATGAATCATCATAGCAACGGGCAAGCTTGCGTTATCCTTTTATTTAATAAATACGTCTTTTCTAGAAATTGGAATTTGTTGCAAGTATTAGCTCTAAAATTACCATAGTTATCCGAGTAACATACCATTAAACAAACCGTAGCTGATTTAACGAGCCATTCGCAGTTTTATAGTCCGAATTAGTTCATACTTACATATGCTTGGCTTAATCTTTGAGACAAGCATATGACTACTACGTTGGCACCGTATGAAGCAAACGATAGCCCGATGCGGGCACAACCGTTGTAAACAATGCTTTTTAGGTAAGCAAAGGGAGGGGAAACAAACGAGAGATGCTGGGGGAAGGTAGAGTATCGATGAAAACCTACCAATATTGGGGGGAGGAAGAAGAAACCAATTGGGACTATATTGAGGTTACAAAAGAATATTCCATGTGCAATATATTACCAATAACACATACTACATTAATTGGTAATTTCCTGTAAATCCACATTATGAACATAGTTCTAATGCATTTCAGCACCAAAATTGGTTGCAGTTCCTTGCAGATCACATGCACGCTGCTCACACTCCAATCTGCCCCACCGTGCATCGACTCGCTCACAGGGGAACACCAGCTTGCCTAGGCTGTTGAAACAAGAACAAAACCACATTAAAAACTTCACAAGCTCTCGAAGAACCCGCCTGAATGCTCCAACGGTTTAAAGTTGTCACTGGAACCAATTGTAAACCTAGAGATTTTGTATTAGACTCCTGTTGGAAACGCTCTGACAACACCTAGGGTTTGTAGGTAAATGCATGTATTCGGTCCTAGGGGTGGGTCCCAAAGGCCCTCGCCTTGATGGGTTCTTGCATTAAAAAAAAAAAAAAACTCTCCAAGGCAGCAAGACCATTTTGGTTTACAAGATATTAGGGCTTGGCTCAAACATCTGCACTTCAGATCCAGATTGACCAGCTCAATTCAGTTGGTTAAACAGTCACTCGATTGGGCAAAAAGCAGATGAAAGTATTATGAAGTGTATGACCAGTAAAATTGACAACTAACTAATTTATCCATGTAGAGCACATTGGTCACATTATCAAGTTAGGCTTTCGTCTAATCTATATGCTCAAACGTACAATAAAAACCGTACAACTCATTGTTATTGATCATATGCACAATTCATTTGAAAAGAATAAATGTTACCTTCTGTTGACGACATTGTGCACATGACATAACCATTGGGAAAACTCAGCCTGAGATCCAGCTTGTACAGGATTTGCTCTGTCGAACATGTAAGATTATCCATCAATTAGGAAAGTCATCCAAGACAATGTGCAACCACATGGATTAAGTTGATTCTTTTGTACTTGAAAACTTCTTTTCCTTGGCAATAAAGACCCAAAATCATTCCCACCCCCACGAACACAAATAATTATAATAATAATAATAATATTGATAAAAAAGACCCAAAACATTCTACACACAAAGCATTACGGCCAAAATGGCGAGCATCCCAAACAACAATAAGGAAATTTAAACTTGTTTCCTGAAGTGATCTAATGATCCTAGGCATGCAGATGTCCAAAAATGAAAATCCATGAAAAAGAAACAAGATAATACACAAAGAAATAGTCCCAAAATGAAAATGGAGGAAAATGACTGAAGTTACTATCCAATTAGATTTTGAAAGATACTGAATTTAACTACTCAATCATTGTCAATTTTAATAATTTAGGGAAACTTTGGATGCCCCGTGAAGACTGCTCAACCCTGTTAATTCCTTTCCTTCCAAAAACCCCTCCAAAAATCCATAATCCAAACACAGCCTAAGTGAAGCCATTGAGAAAAATGGATGCCATCTTACTGTATAATGTTAAAATTTGAATTGTCAATTCAAGGAAACCTAGAATGATAAATAAAACTAAAAATTGTTTAAGTCACCAATTTTCCTTAATGGCCTCGTTTTAGATAACTTATCTTCTTATGCTATAGTAAGTGCAACGGGTCATTCACAATCAGGGGTCTGGCAAAAACTACCCAAATTGTCCTAAAAAGGAGAGAGGCAAGGGGAGAACTAAATTTCACACAGGCAATTTGGACTTTGGAGCACCCTTAACCTAATATACAGTATATGACCTGATTTAAGTATTAGTAACTAGAAACGCAAAAGACAAGCTGCCTAAACGGTTGTGGATCCTGCTTCAACTTGCTAGGCACAAGTAGTTCACCCTATAGCTCAATGAAGAGGCTGACCTAAAAGGAAAAGGGTGGACAATTAGACACAAATAAAGGTTCATTTTTCAGCTTTACATTGGCTTCTTGCATCAAATCTCAAGGATAACACATCAAATGCCAAAGTAAGCTAGTGCATGCAAACCTTAGAATTTCTTTGAAGTGATCTGCACAGTCCTTGCAGGGGTACATCCGAGATAATATCTCCATCTGCAACCCAAATCAGATGATGTCAATGACAATAATGCCACAAGGACTGCTTTATGACTGTGGATGCTGAAATATAAGCTGAACTACAATTTCTAGCATCTGAAATAAATGCAATTAAAAATTTGAAGTATCAAAATTTAATTTGTCCAAGAAGGATACTACGATGTTACATTTTCAACCAAAATTAGGTCAATATTGGACAGTATCCAATACAAATACAAAATTATAAAAGAGATTACCCATTCTACTCTTGCCATTGCGCTATGATTTGGCCCCAATCCTACGAAATGATAAAAAGTTGAAAAGGTAAACCCTAATTTCTTCCACATCTATCATAATGAGGCTGGACTTTTCCCCAATTAATTAGATAGATGATAAGACCAGTTTCACCCACTTAGGCCCCATTGGCTAACATTTACAATTTTTTATTTTTTGTTTACAATAAACATAAAACATATTTTTGTTTTTTTTTTTCTAGAAAACAATAACAGAAAATAAGTTTGGCCAGTACATATTTTTGTACAATCTTATTTTGAAAAAAAGCAAAAGGTAATCGAAGGGAGCCACCAGCGGAATGGGAGTTGCCCAAGAGCACTTTCGGAGATGGGGATGCCTATGATGGCTGGATGTAGTGAGAGGCGATGGCAGTCGGAGGTGATCTGGCAAAAGCGGCTGATCGTGGTGAGGTTGGGGAACTCATATGTAGAACAGTTGGTAAAGATCGTTGTCAACTGACATATGTATTAAAAGAAGATAGGCAAAGACGCCAAAAATGATAGTCGGTGACAGCGATGGCGGTTTGCAATGGTGGGTGAAAGTGGCAAGCGGTGAGCGAAGGTGTCAACCGATGGGGGAGGTGGTGGATGGAGGTAGCAACTAGCCAGTGGAGGTGACAACCGGTTCGGTGGAATGATAAATGGAGGTGGTAGGCGTGGGGTGGAAGCGGTAAATAGAGGTTGTGGCTGGTTGGTAGAACTGGTGGTCGAAAGTGGCGGCGATGATAATGACTAGCAATGTGGAGGGAGGTAAGGGTCGG
>JAULJZ010000020.1:3090184-3100779 GCA_032270985.1 Heliamphora pulchella | reverse complement strand
CCCAAAAGAAGAGGATGACAACCAAAAGCAAAAGAACATTAGAGGCGAAGGACACGATGTTGTAACCAGCCCGCTCGAAGAGTAACCATAAGGAGGTGGAAGCAACTATCAAAACCACCCCTCCGAACCATCTCCTCCACAGCAAAACATCGGCAACTGTAACAAAAACATATATAGATATATACAAAATTGAAAAATGAGAATGAATTCTCAAACCGTATAAAATGTTACCGAATAAATTTCAAAAAGAGAGAACACATGAGAGTCACAGTAATCTGAACGAATCTAATAGTAGCTCAGGATCAGATCAATATCAATTCGAGCTGATGGACGAAATATACATAAATCATACGTAAATATAAACTCATCGTAAATGCATAAATCACATATTCTAGAGAGAGAGAGAGAGAGAGAGAAAGAAAGAAAGAAAACCTGCGCCACCGCCAAGAGCTCGATGCACAGAAATCCGAAGATATTCTCCCATGGTGATTAGGGCTTCTGTTAATGAAACAGATGGAGAGGAAGAAAGATAAATATGAGAGAGGGAGAGTTCTTGGTGGGTGCAAATATGGTAATTTGCACTGTAACCAGGATTCCGAAGGTCGTAGACTCGTAACTTGTAAGCCATTAATGATCTTAAATTATTTTGGTTCGTTTCATTTTTATTTTCTGTTTTTAGTTACAAGACAGCAGTTAAAATTATATTTCGCGGAACATCTTTTACAAATTATTTTCTAAAAAACTTTTTACAAAATCAAAAGTTTTGTTTGGTTTTTCAAAAAATAAAAAGGGTATGAAAAAATGTTTGTTTGTGCTTTTGAAAAAAATGAACTTTTTAAAATAAATTTTGAAGTCTAATTTAAAATATTTTAATAAATAATGATGGATCAATATTTTTTGTTTTAAAATATTTTAATAAATATATTTTTTGTTTGCTTTTTGGTTTTTTTTGGCTTAAAACAGCAAAAAAATCAAGATTATCCATTTGACAAAAGAGCTAAAAATTAAATCAAAACACAAATTCTAATATTTTATTCAAATTTACAGTACTTCTAAAATACAATAATACTTATTATTTATAATTTATTTACTACAAATACTAATTACATATAATTGTTAATATCATATATATATATATATATAATTGTTTGATTTAAATAAAAAGTAAAAAGCTAATTTTTTAACCAAATAACTAACTTAAAAAACCTAGCTTAAAGGTTAGGTTACCAAATAACCTATTTAGAACCCAATTTAGTATTTTGACTAAAAAAAAATAACTTTTAAACTAGTTGCTAATCATGGCCTTGGTTATTTTAAAAATTTATCTAGTGAATAATTGAACCAAATAATAATTGAAGTAAACATGCTCCAAAAATTACTAGAACATGTAAACTTAATAGAAAATGAAGTTAATTTGAATAAGTATATTAAACTTATGTCTCTGTTTGGTGTAGTTTTTTGAATGCTTCTTGTTTAAAAACATATTAAAAAGTTTATTTGTTTGGTCACATATGGTAATTAATTAATTTTTTATATATCTTTTCACATTTACTTTAAAAGAAAAACTAAAAAACTTATTAAAACAAAAAAAAACAACTAGACCAAACACACGCCTATTAAAATTGGTGATTCAAATTCCGTTAATTCAATCCATTTATAAAATGGGTTATAATGAAATTCCAGATGAGTTTTTTCTTCCATGTCCGCTTTAAATCAAACCCCATTTTAAACCTCTAACGAAAATTAAGATCTTGAAATACCAGCGTATTTGGTATCATTTTCATTTTATTTGTTTTTATTCTTCGTGCTTTCGAAAACGAAATCAATGAGTTTGAACACAAGCAAATTTTCACTTTTTGAAGTTGTTTTAGGTGCACAAGCCAAAAGTAAAAACCGTGACAAATGCTTCAGAACAAATTTTTAATATAAAAGGCTAAAAGCTAGTAAAAAATATTGGCTACAGGGCCAAAGCAAAGAGTCCCAAGCTCTTTGGAAGCTATACGGTCTTGTTATATTAATTTTCAACATAATCATAAAAACTCGCATGATCGTATAGTTTTTAAGAAATTCGTAGCATTATGTGATTTTAGTCATTACCCACTGCGCTAATAATCACTCCTAAAAGACGAGTTAAGAATTTTTGACAAACAACCCCTCTCAGCATGGGCTCTACTTATCGAAAGATTGTTGGAGATCCGATTTCTATGCAAATAAACCAAGTACTAAACAGTTTTATGAAGCTCGTTATTTTTCAAAATTCCTCCTAAACTCGATAAGTTTATGTGCCTACTATAGTATAACAAAACAAATTTTAGTAAAATCTCAATCTTCAACCTCTTCGACATTATCAGATTCCCCATCATCTGGAGATTCTTTTCGATACTCTTCTCCACCTGCAGCATTCAATTTGCTTTTCGTCTCTTTCTTTCTCTGTTTCTTCTTCTGACGTTTTGCTCGCTTCTTTGCTGTTCGTTCCTCTGCAGCTTTCATTCTTTCCTCCTTTCTCTTATTGAATTCTGCCAGTTCCTGTCTTTTCTGGTAGTCAGCATCCATCCTTGCGAGCCGATCTTGTTCTTTCCGTCTCATTTGCCGATACTGTCGAAAGAGAATTTTCAGAGAGATCTCAAAACAATATACATCGTTTAACCGTCTCCAACGCATCCTAGTCAATCAGAAATCCCAACACAATTAACAAAGTGGGGTTAAATTTCTGTTTGGACAGCATTCCGAAAGAAGTTTTAAATCACATAACATCAGCAAGAAATGGCTTTCAAAACTGCTAACAAAACAGTGTCTTAACTTCTGATTAGGCCCCGCTTGGTAACCATTAACATTTTATTGTCAGTTTATGATAGTTTTGTTTTCAAAATTATCATAAACTGTACATAAAAACAGGTTCAAATGTAGTTGTATTAAATGCTACCATGGCATAGTGTGGGCAACTTTGAAAGCAAGCGCAGGAAACATAAGCAATCAGCTATCTCCTCTCTTCTTCACACAGACAATCTTCATTTATTCTTATCCTTGCAGAAAAGATTATACAGTTTTCATTACAGTTATATAAAATTCTCATCACCCAAACTAATACCTATTCCTAAATTTGGAAAAGTACATTTTTTTTAAATACCATGTAACGAGTAAGTTTGTCTCAGCTTATTTTTCAGCCTTCAGCTCACAGCTCAGCAAAAAAATAGGAAACGGCATAAAAAATAGGAAAATCTAAACATGCTTATAGTTTTTTGTTGTAGTTTTTTATTCTAAATCAACAAAATCAAAGTCTACTACTTGAAATTGTAAATTCACAACTTTAACAAACATTTGCAACACTCATCACCCTCAAACACCCTCAATACGCTGTGGGGTTATTTAGGATTTATTGCATGTCTAAAACTCAAAAAAGAATTGGCTTACTAATCCTGTTGGACGTCCATGTCCATATCATATAATTGGAACCTTTCAGTGGCGGGTTCTGAAAGGTCGCCTTTAAGTTACAGCACCTCATATCATAATAAAAGCGGTGCCTTTCAGTGGCAGGCTCTGAAAGTTCACCACATGTCCTTCCATGTGTCTTACCTTTCACATGAATTGTGCCTTCTCTAAATCTCATCATACTTATTCCCCACTTTTCTTCCACGCGACTTACTTTTCTCTACCTTCCACTCCAATTCAATTATCAAATCAACTTTCATGAATTTCTCGTCTAACTCCATAAAACTCTCCCAAACCAACAAACACTTTGAAACTCATGGCTTACTCTGCTTTCACTCATCATTGGCTCTCCATCATTTCACTCTTCACGGATTTCTAATCAGGTTCTCTTCTCTATGCAAGATAGAAAACTAATAATGAAAGCAATAATCTTTAATTTTCACTTTGATTAAGTGAGATGCAATTAGTGAAACATCAATTTTAATGGAGAATCTGAACTTCTTGAAATACTAAATCACATACATCTTTTAAATCCTTACTATATTTTCGATAAAGATTCAACATGGAAAGGGTACACTTATATGAAGGAATTCAAAATCCCAGTGAAGAGAGGAGAACCCAACTACATAGACATGAAGGAATACGAACATGTAATGTAACCAGACGATCTCCTTGCTGGATGTTCAATGAGTTTACCAATAAGATCAAATTCATTGCAATGCAGGCACTACACATACCAGCATGCCCAAGGGAACCTATAGATCCTGCTAATAGAAAGAGAAAAAAAAAGTTCAGATCCTTGCAACCACATCGCCAAGGACCAAGGCCACCTTTATAATCTATAAATATGCATACATATCCACACAAGCCAAATAATTGTGTGTGTCATCTCAACACGAGATCCCTTTGCTTTAAATTCTTCTCTACTCCAAAATCCTTCTACTTCACAATCGTGAATCGAATCAATAATCGTAAAATTAGCATAAACCACAAAAACAATGTTAAAACAATTTTTGTATATTAAAGACAATAAAATAAATTGATTTTAATAACTTATATAATAATTTTTATATAAAAATATGATTAACTGAATGAATGAAATGAGTCGATATCTTTCTTCCCCCTTGCTAATTACCAAGGATCTAGCTACCTTTCAACCAATACCCAGTTGAGAAGGCCGATCACAAATGCGAAAGATGTGGGATGAAACAGTTTTGTTGCAGTGAATGGCATCAGAAGGGGGTGACATCCGAACAAAAGTGACCCAGTAACCGGAAGGGGTGACATCAGATGTAGGATCGTCAAACGAATGGCAGCATCACATTGAGAATTGACTCGTCGGATTAACTACGTTTAGCACAAAATGAACAGTCAATGGGCTTTAACTTCGTTGAGCATCAAGGCATTTCCGCTCTCTTTGCAATCAATCCATTGTCTAATTGAGAAGACATTTGTTTTCATCAAAAGAAATATGGGTCCAAGTCCTACCAACCATAAGATTGCTTAAAAAATCATTTTATATTATGCATTGACATTCAAAAAAATGAACTTACAAACTCTAAAGAGAGAATAGGAACAAGAGAAAGAGAATGTGGGTGGAACCCTTTAGTTTATGCATAAAACACTTTAAAATGGTGTCTCATATACTTATTATCAAAAAAATGTTATGAGGTAGTGGAATCCAACTAATTCGAACCATATAATACTAATTAAATTAGGTTTATTTCACCAAAATAGCAAACGATAATTCATTCGTACAAGTTATTGTTGTTAAAAACATCCGTAGAAGGTACATTTTTCATAGGATAAAAATTTGTATATATATATATATATAGAACCTAGTAAGTCACATAAGATCCTACTAAGATTAAATGCTCTAATTACCAAACAATCAACAATGCTCTAATTACCCAACGATCAGCAACAAATGGGTGAGTATTGGACCTTTCATATTAAACACTCTAAGTAGTATTATGGCACTTTCATGAAAAGAAAAAAAGGAGAAAAGGGGCTCAAACTCGTCGAACCCGATTGCAACTGGTCGTAGTAATACCATAAGGTATATCGACACTAAACAACCAATGCTCATCACCCTTTATTTTGTACTGACACCCATAGACGATTTAGATGACTACAATTATCTTCATTGTGGGTTAGACTATTTAGATGGAAATAATGTAGGAAACACCAAGCGCTTAATTATCAAAAAATAAAAAATAAATACGACAAAAAAGGAAGCACATGGTTAGAGAGTACTCATAGCAGAACGTATCCCCTGACGCGAAATAGGTAGCATGCAGTGGATGGATAGAGCTGATTGAATTCCTAATAGGTATTGCCCAAAATTCACAATCTTCTTGTTATCAAGAGATGGTGAGCATAGGAATTATAGTACAATAAATTGAGAGACTAATATCACAAGGAAGCCACAGATATCGAAATAACAGGAGTAAAGAACAATATAGATAAAACATTGCATGAGAAAAAAGCGAAAAATATAATGGCAAAGTGCACACACAGAAGTAGTCCCAACCACCACAAAATAGTGGAAAGATCAGACAAAATACTGGTAATTTGCAAAAGCCTACTAGATATAATTTATTTGGCTTGGGATGAAGTCCATACAAAGAGGCTGTGGAACCAGTAATTTATGACTGCTAAATAACAAGAGATAGAACCCTGAATTGCTGCAAGGACAAACCCTATGATTGAAAGTCTTAGGCCATATTCAACCCTTCATTTTTTCTTTCATCAGATTTGAATAAGAATTATGGTTAAAAACTTAATTTGATACTTAAGCACTGGTCATAAGCATATTTTCACCAAATCTTTTAAAAAATTCACCACAACCTCAAAACAGATTTTTAATCATTTTTATGAACAATTTTGAATGCTTCGACCCTTCATCTTTTAAACATTTCAACATTCTTTTTAAAAAATTCCAAAGTTATACCAAAAGCTTCTTTCACCAAATTTGGTGAAAAAACTTGGATTTTTCTTGATTTGATGAAAAATTAAATTTTTCCTTGATTTAGTAGAGGCACAAAGAAAGGGTTGGAGCTCAATTTTGGCTCGTTTTTCATTACATTTAAACTTGATGGGGGGAAAAATGAAGGGTTGGAGATGCACTTAGTTAGTTAGCTTAATGGCTTTGTCGATGTGAGTTGAGTAATCAAACAAAGATATGCACCCACAGTACATTAAGCACTTAAAATTCCCAATCTAAGGCACATAAAATTTGATGCGGTACCTGGTGAAAGTCGCCGGAGCCAGAACCGGCGGAACTGCCGGATGCGTTATTGACTCGAACCGGAACTTGCTCGATGATCCGGCGAAGCTTAACCTCGAGGTCCTCTTCTTCGGGACTAGGCCGGGGCGTCACGTACTCAACAAGCGCGTTCGATCCGGTAACCGGCGGCCGCGGCGGCAAAGCATGAACCGACTTCTCTGGCGCCACCACCATCCGCATGTCTCCATCGCTGGAGGCTGCGGCCGGCGGTCTGCCGGATGACATTTTTTCCTGGAAAAGCCCTAAGCTATAAGCCCTAATCCCCTATCAGATCATCAACTTCTCAGCTGCCGCAGTGATGGCACATTCTTCAGATTGAGAACTGAGCACTTTGCTCTGCTTTTTTGTGTCGGGTTAATTTTTGTGTTTTTTTTTTTATTTTTTTTATTTTTTTTTTACTTGTGGGAGTTTTTTTTTATTCTTCGTTAAGGTGTGTTTTTCGATTTATATTATATGATAATTTAATCTTAAATCTCATTTTTATGAGTTATTATAGTTTAGTTTCAATTTAAAATTTTTAACTCAAGAATTTTTATTTTAAAGCGAATCTTCTAAATTGTTTTTTTTTATTTAATATTCATGCCGCGCTAATCAAATATAACCCAATAACTTCTAATATTTAACCTACAACTAAGTTACCATTCTTAATATGAATGTATCATTACCGAAATAAAATAATTTATTTTATTATGATAATATTTTAATTTTTATCATTGTCAGAATTTTTTAAAATAAAATAATTTATTTCATTATAATAATGTTTAAATTTTTTTAAAATAAAATATTTTATTATGGTATTATTATTTTTTTAAAAAAATAATAAATGTTCCATTACTTCTCTTAAAAAAAACTGAGCACCGAGGAACGGATGAGTTATGGTGGATAGATGGGATCAATTTATAACCAAAAAAAAACATTTGTGGATTTCTTTTAAAAAAATAACAATAAATAGTTGTGGAATATTTTTTTAACAGATACATTTTACTTTGATTGTGAATAAAATTACTCAAAATAATAATAATATTTAAAATAAAATAATTAAAACGTGAACAGAGCTTGTAACCAGTAAACAAGTATTAAAAATAACATGGTAAAATCTCGTTTGATAAATGGTGTAAGTTGGTAAAATTAATAGTAATATAGAATTAGGAATAAAATGAAGTAGAATTGATAATGAGATAATGTTAAAAATAAGATGGGATTTGTTTTTTTGTGTTCAATTTGGGTAAAATTAAGTGATGTCCTATTCAAACTCGTATTTGATTTGAGTAAAATTAAATAACACGATATGTGATTAAATTTATAAATTACTAGTATTACCCATCTACTAAAAAATTAATAAATATATTTAAGTTTTTTTATATTAGCTACCAAGTTAATTTATTTTAAAATTAACTTAAATGAATTAATAAGTTAAATCTTATGTTATTTATTTTTTTTAATTTTTAAAAATTTTCAAATTCACTTCTTAGATTAAATAAATTAAAAGTTGTTGGAAAATATATGGGTTTTAAACTTTTTTGAACATCGTTTTAACTAATTTTGAAGCTAAATAACTTTGGATTTGATTAATCTTTTTGATGATTCCAAATTCTAATATGTTTACCTCCATGAGTAGTTTAATCATGAATTTTATGGCGTTCAAAATCGTTAACGGGTGAATGAGAAATTAACTACAAAAGTGTGCCATAGAAGTTGGCAAAATAATAGTAACAATAGCCTATCCCACATTGCTTGGGAATAAAAATGGTGGGTTTCCAAGCAACTATAACAGGATATCCAAATCTCACATTGATTGGGGATAAAAATTTATGATGGCTTATAAAGCTTAGGTTGGAGATAAATGGTTGCCTCTTTGGGTCATCCCAACTTTTGTTGGGAAAGAGTTATGGACAAAATTCAACTTGGTCCATTGAACCACAGATGTGTGCCGCTGACCGACCGACCGACCGGGTCCGTGTGTCGCGGGTTGGGTCGATTCAACTCTTATCTTTTTGCAGAAAATTTATTTAATTAAATTTTTGAATTTAAAATTTAATTTATTTAAATCTTGAATTTGCCCATTACTATTTAAACCGAACCGTTGGCAGTTCAGGATCGTTAGAGTCAAGAATGGTTCGCGTCTGTTGGGACAGATCGAACCGGGGCCGTGTCAGTTCGGTTTAAACCAAACTATCACAAGCAGTGTCTATTTAAAGGCTGCTGCAGATCCGGTTTATTGACTCAAATTTTCTAAAACTCTCCATTGCCGAAACTCTGCTACTTTCCTCTGCATTTTTATTTTCGAGTTTTTTTTTATAAAGTTCAACACACCGAAGTTCGCTGTGTGTGCAGTTTGTTGTGCTTCTACTGTACACGGAGATCGTTTTATCCTCAAGGCAGACATCTAATTCACTGCAAGCACCGAGGCAGAGACGTATTCTGTCTTAATGACACACCGTCGAACGTTAGACTCGATCCAAATTTCTGTTCTGTTAAGCTTGTATTTTTTTCCCGGTTCTGTTCTGCTTACTTCTGTTCAATACAGTTTACAGTTTTGTTATATCAGTTTACTGTTTATTATATCAATGATTTAACATACTATTCCGGTTTACAGTTTTAGTTTTGTTTTTCATTAAACATATTCGATTTACTGTTTTTATTTTTTTGAAGAAAAAAAAAAACGTTTCTGTTTTTTAAACTGTATTAATTAGAATATTGTATCTGTTGTTTTATTCTAATTAAAATAGATTATTCAGAAATATTTATTACTGTTTTAATTCGACAGATTATTGTTGTAATTCCAGGAACCAACAATAGTAATATTAATATTAATATTAAAATTACTTAATATTAATATAAAATATAATAAATTACTTAACATTAAAATTAGCATTTCAACTCATGCTATGCACGAAACAAAATAAATATATTTTAATAATATATTAAAATATTTAAAATTTAATTGAATTAATAAAAAATAAGCTAAATATAAATTATACACATGGATAAAATATTAAGCTAAAGTTATTTCATATTTATTTAGATAAAAATTCTAAGATTATTAAATTTGTATATAATAATATTGATTAAGAAATTAAAAAATTATTAGTTTTGCATTAATTTCACAATTTTTTCTTTTAGCTGAATATAATACAATGCTAGTTTACAATTCAAGTTGTCCATTCTAAATTTTATTTATAAATTTTAGAATATATAAATTAATAACATGTTCATTATGTTAGAAAAATAATAAAATGTAAGTTTGAATTTTGCATATCTTAATAATTTTTTTATTTTTATAATTAATATTCAACTAATTTTCAAAATAATCACTTTTGTTCTTAACTATTTGTGTTATTATTCCATTTTACTTGATTTTATTTTTAGTTTCTTAGATTGTTAAGTTAATTATTTTGATTGTTAATGCATCAAAAATTTATATACTTTAATTTTAAATAAGTTATTCTCACTAACTAATTTTAATAATACATCAAAAATTTACATAATTTTGATATTAAATCGGTTAATATCACTAACGAATTTTAGTTTTATAAATTACATATTTAAAACTAGAGGAATATTGTGATAAAAATTAGAAAATAAAGAGAATAAAATTAAAAAATGAATAAATTCTCACTAATCCTTAAGTTCTATGATAAATATATTAAGAAAATAAAAATTTTGTTAATTAAATGTATTATTTTATCTAAATAAAAATTAAACAAGTGAATGTAGTCGCAAATAAGAAAATATAAATATAAGAAGATCCATAAATTTTGCTATAAATATATTTAAAATTATCATAATTTAATAATAATTGATAATTAATGTTTGAGTTTGTCATTATAAAAATAGTAGAGATTATATTTAGTTTGATTTTTTTCTATATATAGTA
>JAULJZ010000020.1:3073482-3090084 GCA_032270985.1 Heliamphora pulchella | reverse complement strand
ACAGCCATAGATCTAACATGAGAAGAGAGATTCGGCACCCATAGAAGGAATTGCAACCACCAAGAACCAAAAACGAAGCCGCGAAGCCCAGATCGAAAACCCTAGGGTCCAAAACTTGCGAAAACTTTGAAAAAGCACAAAATATACCAATCTTCTCCAAAAAAATAAGGGAAAAATCATCGCAGCAATCAGTGGGCTGAGGCGAATCGAACCAAGGAAGCGGCGTTCGTCGCTGACGTCATCGGACGGAATATGACGTCAGCGAGACCTTTTTGCTGCGCGACCAAGGCTGAATCTTTACGATGTTTTTAGGATTAGATTGGAGATACTTTGATACCAAGTTGAATAGTAAAAAATGAATTTAGGGTTTGAAGAAGAAAGAATGAGAAATTGAAAAAAAAAAAAGAGATGAGAAGAAAGAGTTTTAGGAGGTTAATTAGCCTCCTTCACTCACATATCATTTATACATATTAGGTCAAAGATAAAGATAAGTATAAGAATCCTATTAAGGAAATAAAGAAAAAATAGAAAAGAATGAAACTAATAAACTCTCAACAGTTTCCATTTCTATACTAATCGAAACAACATACCAAAAGAAATTTTGATCCTTGGATACAAGCTAAAATTCTACTTGTTGGAATATGCTATTCAACGTATCAAGTAAAGAATATATCCCCAATAGAGATGGTTACAAGGTTTTTCAACATTGGTATAATTATTATTTTTTTATCGGCAACTACACACTCACCCGCTCCCATACCTTGCTCTTTGCAAGGCTTAAACCTCGTACCTCCCATTTGGGAGTGTGACATTCATACTATTGGGACCAAAGGACTCTTGGTTGACCAAACCACCAAACAACATCTAAGAGGGTTCCAAACTATCTTTGACCAAATCCCTAAATTGATAAACCTTATGCTAAAGACTGCAGGTGAGAAGAGCTATTTATGAAGAGCTGGGTATTTGGCTTGGTACGTGCTTGGGCTTGTTTATGTAATAAACATGACGAGCTTGAGCTCTATTATCAAGCTTGTTTATGAAAGGATCCAAGCCTGAGCAGGGCTGACTTCGGCTTCATTAGGCTAGCAGACATAGTGCCTATAATGGATTTGTTGTAATAATAATATACCTTTATATCCTTCTGCTATATCCATTTTTTATCTTGTATATTTGTTGAATAGTTTAATATAACTCATACAGGAAGATGCACTGTTGCATAATGCTTATTTCTTTTACCATATATGCAATGATGGTCGGTCCTCTTCAAGAACTGGAAACAAAAAAATATTTATATTATATGTAGTAAATATACTTACATGCTATGCTGAACATGATGTGTCCACTCCAACCTTGACAAGCCAGAAATCCTGACAGTTTGTCAGTCGAAATTGGTGCCTCTTGATCTTACCATTTGTACTTCTTAGATATTTAATTGAATGGTGACATAACATGTGTGATATCGTAGAGTATTTTACTACCCGAGACAAAGAGCTACAATAATGACCTATGGAACAGTCCATGGGCCAACCACGAGCTAAGGTGTCCTAGACGCATTCGTGCCTAAGCCGAACAAGAGAACACCTTTCAAAGTTGGATGGATTGAGCCTGAACCACCACTGGATTCGCTCATTTGCAGCCCTAACCTACACTAGGCATATACAAATTAAGGTCTTAATCTATAATTACAAGAATCTCATTTTCTGGAAAGAATTGGCAGCCAGTGCAAACCACAGTTAACCTTTTTCTTTTCTTTTCTTTTTTTTTTTTTACGAGGATTTGCAAGTTTTTCCCTCATAACCATCTCGTTTCTTTTCTTTCTTGGCAGTAATAAAACTCTACCAAACAAGTGGTTCAAATTTGCAAAGGACTAAAACAACCAAAGCTTTAGCTTGTAGACTGCATCACATAATCACAATTTGTTTGTTTATTCTACTACATCTTTGTTTCCTCTCCTTCTTGCAGAAAATGGTTTAGGCTTCATAAGAATAATATTATTTCTGAAGTTACTGCAATTTGAATGAGTTTAAGTTTAGAACTTAAAATTGGTGGCTTGCTGCTCAATCTTAAGCTGGAATGAGCTCCTGCTAGCATAGAGTAACTAAACTTCTATCAAGTATTCAACTGTATTTTACTTTTTGGACCACTAAAATCCATTTCACTTAGCCAGTCATCGGCATTCAACCGGAAGCTGCAGTTCAATTTTATTCTTCAAGGTTTTCAAAACCCCATATAGAGAGCCTAATGATGATAACCACCACAATTGACGTATTAAGAGCCAAACTACGAGAATGACTACTCATAAACAACATTACAGAACTACGTCATGCAACATTCAGAGTGTTCTTAACATGAGAAAACATTGTACAATCGTGGGTACCTACTTGCGGTATTCTGATGGAGGTACAAGTTTCCGCAATAAGGAAACCATGACAATAGTGGAGGTCAAGTTGTCAAGGACCGCACTGAGGAAAAAAGTCACTAAACCAACCTGCAATAATCATCAAACACCATGAATTAAATCGAAAATTTTAAGAGCAAATGTTCTCAAACACCATTACAAAAATAAAAATTGAAAATCTATCTTCTATAGCCAGATCTTTTGAATTCTTTATCACCACCCCCATATTGTCAAATTGCATGCCTTTAATCAACTTAGCATTACAATCACTCTTAAATACAAAAAGCTATTGGCATTCGGTGATTGTACAAGAAAGAGATGCCTATGCTAAATCTAATATTGCACTTAAGAATAATAACTGGATCACTGACCTCTAGGATCTAAATTATGTACAAAGAACTATAGTTTTAAATAATGGTAGTTCAAAAATGTCTTTGGCCGCCTCACTGGGATACCACATGGGTTTCCTGAATTAGTTGCAGTTTCGAAGAAAATGTTTTTGTAGGTACCTTTAGGACAAACTTCAAAAAAAAAAAAAACTTGGCAAGAACAACATCGAGCTCTTTAGGTTGCAGTACATTTACAAGCTGGACCTCGGTGATGTAGACAATAGAGGACATAAAAGATGAATTTTTGAATTTAGTAATTATTGTATTTTATTATTTTATATTCAGTTTCCTTTTAGTATTAGGTTTCTTTGTTTATCATAGATTTGGATAAGTATAGTTAAAGTCCAAATAACTGAAATCTTTAGGGTTTGAGAGAAAGAGAGAAAAGGAGAAAAGAAATAAAGAAATTAGATTTAAGCAACATACTCAGCCCCCTCTAGCAAGAAAGAAAGATAAACAAAATCTTTGTATTCATTAAATACACCAATATTCAACATAATAAGTTAATGTACATCCACATGATATCCAAGTAGTGGAGCTGTGGTTAATTGGAGAGAGAGAGAGAGAGAGAGAGAGAGATGGCTTTTTATAAAGAAAATGGAGAGAAGTACATGGTTGGGTGGGTCTTCCTAAATGGGTCTACCTTGGCAGTTGGCAAATGAATTTTCAACAAGCAACTGACAATTTTAGAATTCCAAAGTGCTTTAAGGAGGTGGTTTTATTTTTGTTGGTGGTATGTTGTGAACATAAAAATGATGGTTGTTGGTAGAGGTTATATGATCTAGGTTCGAGGATCATATAAGTTCGGAGAATAAGAGAGAGAGAAGGTAAAAAAGGTGAGGTGGGTTATATTAAATTGAGATATATATATATAGGGGTATTCTGTCTTTTCAGAATGTTGACAATGACTACAAAAATTACAAAATATTATTAGGGTAGCAAGATCCTTCCACACTCATAGTTCCATTAGCATACAAGTTTTAACAGGAGAGATCCCTGTGACCCTATCATTCCCATACCACAAGGAGGGGATGTACTAGTCAGAAAACTCGAGATCTGAGTGTAATTACATAAAAAATAAAAGAGAAAAAGAATCACTGACAACATTTACGGACGGAAAAAATTAGGAACACAAGCAAAACTGGCAGGATTTGAAGATTTACAAGGATATTATAGAGGGAACAATACTCAATAAAAGAAGTATTAGATGCAGTACTGATAGTTTTATGATCAACTAATAGTTTTGACATTATTGGGTGTTCTCTAAACAATCCTTCCTTCTAAAGAAAAAAGTATGCCGCTGCATATTTAAGCCATAAACTAATTGAAGAACCGAATTGTTTTAACTTGCCCACAAATAAGTTTAAAAAACAAAAGTCAATAAGCAGGATCAGTGAATATCAGTATAAAAGCTGAAATAGAGAACTAACCACCCAAAGTAGAGTCCTTGGCTTTCGAGTAGTTATGTTGTCAGTAACCAGCTTAAATCCTTGATGAGCATCAACTATCTCCACAATGGTCATTGCACCCAGCAAGAAAAATACTATTTCACTGACTTCAGCAGATGCATGTGTTAACTCTGAAACAGCTATATCAGTTGAAGGAGCCTACACAACAAAGTGAGACAATGTAAAGATAATTGTGCACAATACTAACTGAGAATGAAATGCAAAAGACAAACCTACAATTTAGGGATACATATCTAATAGCAAGACTTCTGAGGTCCTTCTAATGAAGAAGCACTGAAAAAAGATTGTTTTACAACAACAGAAAAGGTCGCCAACAGAGTTATCGTGCTATCCACTGTAAGACTGACACTAGACCAGAAGTCAATACCATAACGGTTATTATTATTACCAAATTGTACCTTCGGCCAAAAAAGTAAATACACTCACCAAAAACATAAAACTGTTACAGATGGCCACCCGGTTCACCCAACCAACCCCCGCGCGCGCGCGCGCACACACACACAACACACAGACAGCATTACCATCATCGGCATGCTTAAAAATAGCAGCCACTTAAGCAGACTCAGATATTTGATAGAAATTCCGCAGAGACAAAATTCTGTTGTTGGAATGTACAGTTATGGGGTTAAAGAAGAAACTATAAATCTCTATTTGCTATCTAACTTGCCAAGATGCTGATAGTTAATGATGCAAGTACCGAAAAGTCCATCAGCCATTTATGGAATCTGATCACAGATAACTTCGTTAATTCTATTAACTGTTCAACAGTTATGACTCATAACACTCTAAAGTGGCAACTATAGTTATCACCGGTTCCCCACTATCCCCTAGGAGGCTAGGATCATTATAATTATCAAGATTATGGCCACAGTATATCTTGCTTTTAAGGGCCTCATACCACTTAATTTTGCTATAACCGAATAATTTTAAACTCAGCACTTGATAGGCCTCTCCAAAATGAAACAAGACAGTCTCTTGATCCCAACAGTTATTAGTGAATTGCTCTCAAGTTAACTTTTCCACTTGGTTCCTCAAATAATAATTATCTTCCTTGCATCTTAGCAGGATGAAGGCCACAGAACTTAGTGGATTATTCTATTGTCAGTCATTTTTCCAATCCGCACGAGGTTCCAATTAGTGTCCATCAACATAGAAGCTTTGTATGCACAGTTGCCCTAAAGAAGGTGAACACAGATGTGCTAGAAGAAGAGAAACAGAAAGTAAATCCGCTTACATCAACCCATTTGGTTGGACAATTGAAGTATGAAAGAAGCTTAGAAGCCTTCAATTTGGATTAAATGAAACTGCAAAGAGAGGTGATAGTGAAGTTTCAAACTGAGGTCACCGTGCTAGTGTCAGAAAGTGCACAACAAATGTATGTGAATACCCTTGGAAACTAGCATACTGCCTGAAAAAGAATATTAATATGCCAACTCATGCACTGTAGCTTGTCATAGATTAGAACAGCTGCCACTGAAGCAAACTATTAGATATAGTTGTATTACATATTTTTAGTGGATCAATAACCTACTTAGCATTACATGTTTTTAGTGTATTTGATTAAGACCTCTAAAGCGAATTTGATCTATAATAAAAGCGAAAGGAGAGTCTGATTTCATTGTTGCGTGTTACTATATTGTCTTAGCACAAATTCAACTTTGCCACTTCTGATAATATATAAACTTTATGTTGAAGAGCAGATGAGGTACATTGTGCTTGTCACTGTGTTTCATCAGAATCTCACCATCGATACTATCTTTTCACAATTTACTGTATTATTGTTGGCTAGTTATATTCTTCATGAAGTCCAAGGCAATTCAGTTCTATCTTTCAAACCAGATAAATTTGTCCATGATCCATGCAATGGGTACTTAAGAAGGGGTTGTGCATCACTCTTATGGTAAACAAATATATATCAGTATATGGTATGTTTCAATGATGTGAATTGACACATTCGCAATTTTGAGTTACTTATCCTAATATCAAACATACTTGTTTGGGGACAATACCAAAACAAGAACACACGAATTAAATTAGGAAGAAAATATACCCAAGTTCAGCACACCTTGTAGATTTCAGCTTGCGCTCAATCTTACCAGTGATATCATAAGGAAAAAAGAGGCAGAATTTAATATAGTTTACTTTTTCTTATAGGTAAAATTTGATATACACTAATGTGTCAAAAAAACCAAGACAAGTAACTAAAAACAAACTCTGGACCATTGAAGGCCATTAACTAAAAACAAACTCTGTTACCTCACTACCATAAGAAATCAACTATATGAGAACGAATCTAAACCTTACCCCAATGCTTCGTATAACCCACAAACTCACAGCCATTAATAATCCTACTCCACTTTTATTGAAGGCCAGAGATTCTTCAAAAATTATGCCTGCATATCCCAGTCCAAACAGCAGTGCCATAGCAACATCCTGTAACATGGAAAACCAGCTGAAGTGTTTACCTATTGCGCATCCCATATATCTATTATCTTATTCTGCTTAAATCATACAAGTCATCACCTAAAACTTGGAAGCAATAGGATAAAGCCATGAGATAAAGAAAGACCTGATTAGCAGCAACCCAGGATTGATTGATTGCCACTGCCCCAGTTGCAGCTGCTGCAAGCACAGCAAGAGCTTTAAGCAGATCAGTTTTTGGCTGATCAATGGTCTCAAAATCTTGATAGCTCGTGTCGTCCACAGAGCACAAAGGATCACATGCTCCAGATGATGGTGTCAGCTCCTGGTGATGTGTTACAGATTAACATGAAGCATAACTATTAGCTGAAGGGATAATAGATACTAACAAAGCGTGCATGGCATTGCCATATGATATCACGGCAGTTAAATTGGACAAGTGGCCATTAGAAGTTTCTTGAATAAAATAAGAGTTTCTGTTTATAACAAGAGTGAAAAGCGCAATGAGATAGGGGGCCAATAGGGCAGTAGGTCTCAGTACCGTATATAGGGCCATTTGAATTTAAATCACATACAACTGATTCTCAGTTTACATGCATATATCCCTTTCTTTAGTAGCATCTTTTACAATTAATGATTCAATAATTCACCTTCGCAAGGTCAGAATCATAATGGTAATTCACTAAGATGATCACATTTATTTTCTAGAATTCCCACACAAAAAAAACCCCACCTTCAATGGTTTCACAAAAATAAAAAGGGAAGCCAATAACGCATTTACGAGAGTTGGTGATTTTTGTCCCATTGCCGTTGAAGCATCTATACTATTACCCAAAGGAATACCTCAATTGGTGTGAACCAAAATTGAATCCGACTCACATTTTCATATTTCCTTGAAGAAATTTACTTTTCTCAATATTTTTATGCTATTCCTTAATTGTAAGGGCATAAAGAATAAAAAAAAAGGACCACACTACTCCACGTTTTTAGTTCTCAGCACCACTATTCCACATTTTTAGTTTTCCATACCACTGCTCCACGTTTTCAGCTTTTCATCCTATTTCAATTCCATATGTTCTAGTTCTCAACACCATTTGACTTTGACTAATTCTCATTTATTTATGTTTTTTTACTTGCATCCAATTCCAGTCTTCCAATATGAAAACCTAGAGAAGCAAAAGCAATGCATCTTCACCAATCTCAACTAAACCAAAGTTCAATCTTTTTAAAAAATGCAGACTAGTATACACCCCCCCCCCCCCCCCCCCTTCATCATGTAGAGATCCCAATGTAAAAGTGTATTTTTTTGTTATTTTGTTATTTCATTATTAACTAAAAAGTAGTTTAGTCATTAAGACTAATTAGAATTCATGTGTTGCTTTATATATATTTTGTAACTTCATCTTTAGTGGTTATGCTTTTAATTATAGAAATAATAGAGATCTTCTTTTTTGTAACATGGTATCAGAGCCACAATCAAAATCTTATCATCGCCAACTAGTGCTGAAACCCTAGCATTGCTGGCGAGGCCCTTTTTGCGAAACCCTAGCAATGTCTCCCGTCGAAACCCTAGCCCTTCATTGTGAAATTCCTTCGTCATCTTCGAATCATCCCTCTGGCGACCACTGCAACCCTTTTTTCTGGTCCGACAACCACCAACGAGCCTTTCTTCTGGTTCACCGACCACCAACAAGCACTGGAGATAACTCCTTTTGCTTCGGCGAACCCTGCAAACCCCTTCTTTCTGTTCAGCGACCACCGACGTCCCTTCTTTCCGATCCAATGACCACCAACCACCGACAACCCTTCCTTCTGATTCAACGACCACTGACGACCCTTCCTCCTATTTTGGTGACCACCGACGAGCCTCACCAACCCTTCTTTGCATCTCCGACTATCGACAAACCTCGTTGGACTCTTCGAATCCGTTCTCAATCAGATCTGATCTCCAAACACTTGTTTGGAAGTTAATATTTGCTAATGGTTCCCTCTGCGACAACAGATCTAAGGTTCAACACTCCCCTTCTGCCAAATTAACCTCCACCAGACTTCTTCTCCTATCGATGACCAAGTTGGTGTCAAATCTAGTCATTGTGGGCTTTTGATTCTTCCTGTGCAACGCTCGATTTGGTCTCTTGGCTCTTGGTTATTTTGTAGATGAGCATTTTTAGAACTTTGTTCTGTTCTCTTCATGAATGTCTCTACATTGGAAATTTTGATTAATTTGCTGCAAATCTTGGAGAGACTCGAAACCCAACAATTGGTTTGTTTGTACAATCTGGTCCTTGGTTCTTTGGAATGAGATTTTCAATATCTCACGAAATGATATTTTGGGCATCTTTAATTGGAGTCATGATATGTTCGACTAGCCTCACGATATTTTGACTCATCGTTGCGAGATTTTGGTATTTTAGTTTCTTCTCTGCTCTCTGACTTGTAAGACGATCAGATTGCAAGTTATTAGTATCATGTTGCATGGGAATTATTAGCATTGGCAGGCAATTTGGTATTCTTATCTTTCAGTGGTTCTCCATTTTCTTTAGTGCAGTCTCTATTTGAACAATTTTAGACCATGTAGGTATTCTTTGGGTTCCAATCTCATGTGTTTGTTATGATTACTTTCTCTTCATGCTTGCATAACTCTTATCTTATAGGTATTTTTCCTACTACTTGGATATTTGATTTCGGTTATTCTCATCATATGACACCTGATCTGTCCAGTGTCAGTCATTATACTTCCCCTCATCTCTAATTACTATTTCTATTGCCAATGGCACTTCTATGCAAGTTGTATTTATTGGTTCTATTATTCCTTTTTCATCTTTTTCATTATTAATACATAATGTCTTTTATGTGCCACAGTTGACTATCAATTTATTATCTATTAGTCAGCTTTCATATTCTAGTTTTGACGTTCTGTTTTCTTTCTCTGATTGCGTTGTTCAGGATCAGGCGCCCCAGAATTCCTTCAGCTAGTGATTAAAATCACCAGTCCAACCTGCGTCAAACTGGTGATTTATATGGGTTGGAATGTTTGCATCTTCCTTTGGATTCCGCCTCTGCGATTTTATCTTCTTTTTCTTTAGATCAACATTCTTCTTTTTATTTTTGACATTTTAGGTTTGGTTATCTGTCTAATGAACGTCTAAAACAATTAGTTCAGTCTAATTGTTTAGGTAAAGTGTCTGCTAGTAACATTTCTAAATGCAGTAGTTGTAAACTTGCTAAAATGTCAGTAGTACCTTTTTCTAAAAGCACTTCGCGTTCGACATCTCATTTCCCTCTTATTCATATTGATGTGTGGGTCCTTCTCCCATTTCCTCCATTGATGATTATAATTGGTTTTGTTGAGTAGGGAGTATTTTCTAACAGAATTCACTGACTTTTTAGCTGCATCTGGCACTATTTATCAATTTTTATGTTGCGACACTCTCGCACAAAATGGTAGAGTTGAAAGAAAATATTAGCACATCCTTGACACAGCTCGCTCCCTTCTTATTTCCTCCTTTGTCCCTACCACTTTCTGGGGAGAAGTAGTCCTTATTGCCGTGTATCTTCTTAATTGCATGCTTAAATCCCTTCTTTATGGAATTTCTCCTTATGAAAAATTGATGGGCATACTCCTAATTACTCCATATTACGTATTTTTGGCTTTGTTTGTTTATCCTTCTTCCCAAAAGGGAGCGCAATAAACTTAGTGCTCGTTCCGCTCTTTGTGTTTTTCTTGGAATATGGTATTCAACAAAAGGATATCGGTGTTATTATCTTATATCTAAATGTTTTTATGTCTCCCATTAAGTTGTGTTTATTAAGCATCTTTTCTATTTTACTCTACATTCCAAATATGCCCTTGTTCCCAAAGAAGATGTAATTGTCATTGATCCATTTCCGAATGATGTGCCTTTTGACGAGTTTACTCGTACTCTTACCGTTTCTAAACTTCCTTCTCAGTCTCATCCTTAAGTTGTTTTGTGACTTTCGTCTCTTCCATTAGTCTATTCTTGTAGGCCACCTCCTCCTTCTCCAAACTTATCAACTAGATCAAACACTGTTCCCTCTGTCTCTTTGGATCCTAACCTCCCTGAACGGCGCTATCCTTTGCGTACTTATACTCCATAGGTAAGACCTGATTTTTATAATACTTGTTTTTCGTCTTCTTATTGTACTTTTCTATCTAATATTCATACTTAGTTTCAGCCTCAGTCCTATTAAGAAACATATACTGATCCAAACTAGATCAATGCGATGCAAGACGAATTAAAAGCTCTTCAAAAGACTTATACTTGGAATATGGTTCCTCTGCCTACTGGTAAAAATCTTATTGGATGTAAGTGACTTTACAAAATTAAAACTCATTTTGATAGTTCTCTAGAGCGTTATAAGGCCAAGTTAGTTGCTAAGGGTTTTCTCAGGAGTATGGAATTGATTACGAAGAAACTTTCTTATGGTTAAGATGACTACAATCTGTACTTTGATTTATGTTGCTGCCATTCGCCAATGGTCTCTTTTCTAACCGAATGTCAAAAATGCATTTCTCAATGGTCATCTTAACGAGAAAGTTTCTATGCGTCCTCCTCCAGGGCTCTATCATCCTCCTTGTACTATTTGTCGTCTTCAACATGCCTTTTATGATTTGAAGCAGTCCCTTGTGCTTGGTATAAGCGTTTTCAATCTACTATTACTCAGATTAGTTTCACTCCTAGCTCTCATGATTCCACGCTTTTTCTCCTCCACACTCCTACTGGATTGGTTATTTTTTTATTATATGTGGATGATATGATTATCACTAATTCTAAATCTGATATTATCTCGGAAGTAAAACATTTGTTTCCTTAATTTGAGATGTAAGACTTAGGTCCTCTGCACTACTTTCCTGATACAGAGGTTGTTTCTTCACCTAAAGGCTATTTCTTATCTCTGTCCAAATATGCAAACGAGGTGATCCACCGTGCCCACCTAACTGATGATAAGGTTAGGATACTCCAATTGAGTAGCATGCCAAGTTCTCTCCTTCTGATGGTGTTCTTCTTGAGGATCCCACTATTTATCGAGAATTGGATGGATGTTTGATATATCTTACTGTGACTCGTTCTGATATTGCGTACGACATACTAATGGTCAGTCAATTTGTCTCTGCTCCTCGCTCCACTCATTGGACTACTTTGCTTCGTATTTTGCGTTATGTTCGTGGTACTATCTTTCAGAAAAAAAAAAAAATTTTCGTCATTGACTCTTCAAGCTCATGTTGATATTGATTAGACTGGCGATGTGTCTGACCGCAAGTTTATTACTGGTTTTTGTGTTTTTCTCGGTGACGCTCTCATTTTCTAGAAGAGCTAAAAACAGTCTGTCATTACTCGTTCTACTAGTGAAATTGAATATTATAATATAGCTCATGCTACTGGTAAAATTGTATGACTTAGATGATTACTCACTGATTTAGGTGTTTCTCTCTCTTCTCCTATCTCTCTCTACTGTGACAACAAAAGTGTCATCCAGATTGCTCACAACTATGTTTTCCATAAGTGTACAAAAGACATAGAGATTGACTGTTATTTTGTTCGTTAGCATCTTCAAATTAGTGCTATTGATCTACCTTTTGTCTTTTGTCTCCTCGGCCTTACAGCTTGCCGACTTCGTTACCAAAACTCACACTTTGGCTCATTTTTTATTCTTGTTCGGCAAACTCTCAGCGCTCACTGGGCTAGCATCATGAGTTTGAGAATGGTGTAAAAGTGTATTTTTGGTTATTTTGTTAGCTAATGGGTAGTTTAGACTGTTTAGTCATTAAATCTATTTAGGATTTAAGTTTTGCATTATATATATTTTATAACTTCATATTTATTTGTTATGCATTTCATTAAATAATAGAGATCAGTCTTTCTTTCTTTTTTAACAACCACTGCCTAATACTAATCAAGCGCTTAAATAGTTATTAACTAAACATACTTCTATAATGAAACCAAGTTCTACACTCTTCCGAAATTGAACCAAACCATTCGAGTCTATGATAACCAGTAAACAAGACTTTGTAACAATTCGCACTCCGCAGCAAAAGCAACTAATTGATTTAAAAAAGAATCAAATTCAACTCAACTTCGTGGAAATTCAATCCTAGGGGATACTACGAATTTGTGGAAAGGAATGATCAAAAACCTGAATTTGTTTCTCGGAGTTTGGTTGGGGTTGTTGAGTCGACAAAGGAGAAGATGATGATGATGATGATGAGTCTCGGGCCTTGTCTTCGGCGCGCGCGAGAACGCCATTGCCGCGGAGCAATCTTGGGCCTTTGAACCTCAAGAAAGACGAACCCGAACAAGGCTGAGACGGAAAGGACGTCGGAGGTGGCGGGTGAAGTGAGCGTTTCTTGAATTGCACCGTTGGGGAGAGGTAATGAGTTCTGATTGGCAGCAGAGTAGACATCTCAGCTAGGGTTTCGGAGAAACCAGATCGAATGCGGAGGATGACGAGGTGGTGGTCAGTGGTGGTGGCTTCGTGTACTCCGCCGGAGCGAGTATTTGCTTGTTTAGTTCAAGTAAGCATGTTTACATAACCACATTTGGAACCATAAAATAGGGATGGCTATTTCCACGACGAAAGTGCGTGGCGGGAGCAAAACTGATAGGGGAATTAATGAACCTGATTTGGGATATTAGCCTTTTTCAGAATGTATTTTTAAAAAAATAGTTTTTAATATGTTTATTTTTTTTACGAAAAATACATCTTTTGGGATAAATTATTTTATATATTTTTTTATTATTTATTTTTTATTAAAATATTTAAAATATTTTTATTTATTATTTTTAAGCTGTAATATTTGAAATACTGACATAACTTTTTTTGTTTTTAAAAATAAAATTAACTTTTTTTATTCAATGTATTTAATTATTTATTTTAAAAAAATTGAAGTGTTTTGAGTGTGTATAAACTTTTTTATTACAAATATAAATGAAAAAAAAATTAAAATGCTTTTTAAAGATACAAAATACTATAACTTACAAACAGAGTTTTTTATTAAAAAAATATTTTTTTAGAGATGGCAAATAAAAGCTTAGTTTATTGATCATATTTGTTGAAACTTATTTATATTTTTAATAAATTTGTTATCATTTGATATAGAAGATTTATTCTTTAAAATATTTTCACCAACAATAACTTAGAAAATAAACAAAATCAAATGATCATTAAAAATAAAAAAAAATAAAAAATAAATTAAAATAAACTAATAAGTCATTCTTTTACTCATTTACATTTTTAGTAAAAAAAAACTCAAATTTTGTTCTATATTTTTTTTATAATCGAGATAAATCGAAAAAAATTCAAGATTTAACGCATACACGTGTTCGTCTCCGGTATGTGGATGGCCGTTGATTGACCAGAATCCAGAAATGAGAAAACGAACAAGAGATAGAAATTGAGAGGTGAGCGTCACGCCCCAATTACAAATTCAACGCAGCTTCTCTCTCTCTCTCTCTCTCTCTCTCTCTCTACTGCGCTGAGCTAACCATGGCTGTAATTCAAGTTTCTTCCTCTCTGTATTCTTCCATCCATGGTCTCTCTCTCTCTCTCTCTCTCTCTCTCTCTCTCTCTCTCTCTCTCTATATATATACGCGCATTCCCATAAGCTTTACATGTCTTGAAGCTTCAAGTGTTTTGCAGGAATTTGTGCGTGGAGGTCAGCGAGGAGCCCCGCCATTACTCGGCATCCCCTTGCGAACACTGCTCGAATTGGGACTACCTTTGCCACTGGTTCTCCGCTCTGTAAGCAATTCAACTGCCGCTGTGGCTATTCATCTCTTTCGATGTAGGGGCATTCAGAAAGTCGTGTATATGTACATGCAATTTCTGACTGATGGTACTTAAAATTGGGGTTCCAAGAACAATTTCTGACTGTTTGTAGTTGAAATTGGGGTTCCAAGAACAATGGATATTCGGTCAATCATGTTTTCCACCAAAAATGTCCCCATTTCCACTCAAATGTCAAAGAAATATTCGCATTAATGTGCTGACAAAACAAAAGAAGAAGAACAAGAAGAAGAAGAATTCAGTCTGTCTGGAAACTTAGAGAAAAGAAAGAAGAAAAAAAAAGATCACTTAAGTTATAAGAGAAAAAATTATGTTTTCTTTCTGTTTTGTTTGGATAAGCAGGAAAGGCAAAGAGAGAAAAGATACATTTTTTCTTACCTTGTTTGGGTAGCCTAAATAAAAGAAAAGAAAAGAAAGTATCTAGTATTATTTATTAATTCACATTATAACGAGTGTGCTTTGAGTTTGTTTCTAAAGGTTAATTTTGATATTGTAAAGTTTAAGTGTTTTCTCCCTTCAAATCTCTCCAAAAATGGTGAGATTTAAAAATTTGTTACTAAAAAAAATTGTTCCTCAATTTCTTCTTATTTTTCTCTATTTCTCCCTGTGATTTGAACTTTGATGTGGCATCATATCATTAATTGACAATGCGGACTTTGTTCATATCTTTGGTATTGGTTGACGATGTGGCAAAATAGATTTCTTGGTTTTTGTTTACTTTGCATAGGAAGACTTGCTTTGGGATCTTTAGCGTGGTCATTCCAAATCGCACATCTAAGTTTGTATTGCCTCATGAATTCTTTAGTTTGGCCAATTTGGCCGTGACTCTGAAATGTAATCATTTAGAGGCTAGAACTCTTGTAATTTTCAAATGACCATTGTGTATTGCAGTTGATGCATTGTGAGTAAGATTCCCAGATACTAGATATATTAGTTAGAATTTGGAACCATATCTATCTTGGGGTTTGCTTAGTGAGTAAATATTAGAAATGACATTACAGGCAAATTGTCATCCAGTGTCTACATAAACTTGAAGGACAAGGAGACAACTCCTCCATGAATAAATTGTCTTCAATTGGTTGAAATAATGAAATGCAATCTACAATGGGACTAGTGCTACATTAAACTCTCTCTCTCTCTCTCTCTCTTTGTGTGTGTGTGTGTGTAAATATATATGTAATGCTTTTTACTGATTGTTAGGATGTTTTTAACACTATGTAATGCTTTTTACTGATTGTTAGGATGTTTATGACACTCTCAAACATTAGGTATAGCCAGTTTTATTGAAGCTTCCTAAATTCAGAATCCAGACTTGAGTGAGTACCAACTACTATTTAAAGTAAGCACTTAAAAACTGTTGCTGATCTTGAAAAGCTGTTTTATTTTTCCTCAGCACAAGTAACCAAAATCACATTTTTGACTCATTTATAAATTCTTTTCATGACACAGGCTCGCTATTAACGATGCAAGTAGTTGTATTGTTAGTGATTTTTTAGTATAGTTCCCAAATCCCAATTGTAGCTTCAACATTCTGAACCTTGGTTTCTTTTCAAAAAATATTATTTGGCAAAAGCCAGTTGTAAATTTGCCTGGTGATAGCTGATGTTTCCTTTCCAGTGACATGGAGAACTACTTGTCAAAGGAAGTTTGCATGCAAAGCAACACCGTTTTCCATTAGGTGTGAGCAGAGTACCAAGGAGAGCAATAGTTTGGATACATGGCTAGGGCGGCTGGCGATGGTTGGCTTTGCAGTGGCTATTAGTGTTGAAATAGCAACAGGCAAAGGACTTCTAGAGGTATAGCACAAGTTACCTCATGCTTCTGTCAGTATAATCCAGATGTGTAGTCCACCATTTTGAGCTTTTTTCTTTTAAAAAAGAAGAAAAAGAAATTCATCGTATACAGCATAGTATCTCATATTATAATTTTGATATTTGTTCATTTCTTTCTATCACTAGTGGAACAATTTTGATTATGTGCAATCTGCACATCTATCAATATATGCCATGTTCTTAGTTCTTAGACATTCTCTTATAGGCTATAGCGGATATTTGTGCAGCACTTTTGTCTTTTTTGTGACGAGATGATACAAAAATAAATGACTCCCTCTGGTATGATA
>JAULJZ010000020.1:3056727-3068911 GCA_032270985.1 Heliamphora pulchella | reverse complement strand
ATTTCTATCTATAACCTATTTGCATCATATGGGAGCAAATTCAATGAATGCATAGGATTTTATTGAGACACTGAGAATATAAATGGAAATTTCAGATTCGACGCCTACTGAAAGACAGACAGAAAAAGGGAGGCAATTTCCAAATCATAGTTTAACCCCAAACAGGGAAAGGTTGAATAAAGTGGGGAAAGAACCACAAGCTGTAGGGCATTTTCTGATATTTATTATGTTGGACTGATAAATCTTTTCTTGTATCTAATTGGTTGTTATGAAAGTAGCTAAACAGAGCTTCACATTAAGAAAACAAATTGAGCCATAGTCTTTTCTTATCCAGGAAAGCTAAGGTTCAAGTCAATTCATTCAGGTTTTTGGCTCACAACATGGAGCAGTGGCTTTTAAGAAACAAATCAAAAGCCATGCATTACAATTCAGAAATTCATAAAACTAATCCTACACACAAATGAACTTCAATCAATAAAAAATTCTCTTCGGAGTATGGAATTGCATAGGTTCAAATCCAACACATATCTGTGCAGAAGAAAAAAAAGAGCTAATTTGTGGTGAAAATGTGATTTTTCGACGTCACTATACAATATATTTATGCAGGGAAAAATGTGATTGTCTGTAATAATGAAGCAACAAGTTGAGCATTTCATGGAGTTAAGCATACCACTGGGCCTAACTCAGTCTTGCAAAAGCAATGGCCAAAGTTCGACACCGAAGTAGGCCAGAAAACCTTAAAACTGAGCCAGTTATTGCTATAATAAATAAATAAATAAATAAACCTCGATTACAAACACAATGCTCATTACTAACCTCAAGTTAAGGGCGTCGTAAGGCATGGAACGTCTAAATGCATGAATATATGCCTTCGTTTGGTAACTTAGCATTAAACCAGTCTTTTTGGTGTAAGCCACTTTAAGCCAAATTAACAAAAAATTTGTTTGGTGAATTTTAAAGGTGACCTAAGGGCTAAAAACTTATTTGGTTTAAAGTGACTTTAAACCAAAAGGCAATAAGACATTAAGTCAAAAAACTTCTAAGTCAAAAAGAAATAGTTATATTTTTTCCACATAATATTATATTCAATATCGATCTTGTTTGAAAGATCTCAACGAGTAGGTTTTAATAATATAATTTTTTATAAAAAACGAAGGTATAGAATAAAAGATATGATAATTTCAAAAATATATAAAAGTATCTTAGGATAATAAGCAAAAAGGCTAAAAGCCAATAAACAAAAAGACAAAAAGCTAAAGTTGACAAACGAGGAGAAGACGGCTGTTATTAGCTTGCCCTGCATAAGTGAGATTAAACTTGAGCACGGTTCGGTTAGTAACTAAAGGCAGTGGACTAATACAACCACCAAATGCCCTAAAACTTCACTGGCACAAATGAAGCACTTTAGAGTCCAGCAGTACTTTCTGATTTCCTTTTTCTTTTCTCCTAATTTATACCAACCAAAGTTTATTTCTTGTGTGTTTCTTTATCTTTATCTTCTTCCTCTTTTTTCCCCTTCATAAAGAATGGATGCAAATATGGAATTATATGTAACATAAAAATGATATCAATTCAGAAAAATTTGAAAAAAGACTATATTACTTCAATACAATTGTACCGTGAGTATTAGGATTCCATTGTTCAGTACGAATATTATACAGATACGACTTCCTTCTAAAATTATATGGATGCTTTATACACAGAAGGAAAAGAAAATTCTAAAGTCAATACACACAAATTATTTTCCAAATCTTCTTTTTTTGGACTGTTTACGGTCATTAGGCATGTTCGTTATTTTCCACATAGTTCTTGTGTTTTTTTTATAGGCACCATTAACACAAAACCATCCCTTAACAGCCAATTCCCATGGAAGCGCACACTTTGATTTGCACCATTAGACAACCTCAGAACATACTTTTATTCAGAACTGACATTGTATCACAAGAATCAGCCAAACATTTTTAAAGCCATTGAAGCATCTCGAAAAACCATCAGTGTTCGTATGATGATAAATTATAAGAGTTTTACCTGCCAGTTTTAGTCTGCAGCGGCCAGGAGCTGTCATCATAACCCTCAGAAAGAACCTTTTGCAGTTGAATCCTACATAAAGAAAAGAAGAAAAAAAAGGCAGAAAGGTCAGAAGATTTGATACTAAACTAGAAGAGAGTTGATAAATCAAAACAGAGACAAATAACCTACTTTCCGCTGCCAATGAAGTCGTCGTAAGTGATGGAATTATTGTTCCACACCACAACGTTCAGTTCCCGAAGCCCTTCAATCAGCGTGAATGTGAATTTCTCTTGAAACGTAGGGTTTTTGCCTCCGTCTACGTTCGAAAAATCAATTCAAAATGAACGAATATTTCTCCCAAATCGAAGTTTCAGTAAACAAACCAAAAAAAAAAAACAGATCTGAAAACTTACACAGATATAGATATAGATACATGAAAGGGGGAGACAGAGAGAAGGAGAACCTGTGCAGGTGCGAGTACGGAACTTGTTACTACCGTATTCGAGGCAAACGTAGGGATCTTGTCTTGAAATCCATTCGGTGTCCTTCAATTTGTTACAACCAACGACTGCATCAAATTAATACATAAATTCGGTTACAAATTGATAAGAAGAAGACGATTTGAAGACGATAATACACACACACACATACACACACACACACACACACACATACACCGAGGTAAGGGAGGTACCAACGACTTCAAGGAGCTGGCCCTGAATACCAGAGATTGACATGGAAGGATACGCAGGGGATGGAGTTGAAGATTGGTACATTTGAATCTCCCCAAAGCCCCTTTATATAAGAAAAGCTTAACGAAGATTCTTCTCTCAAATTTCTTCGCGATTTGGCTTTTTCTCGGCTTCTCCTTTTCCTCTCTAGTTCTCCAATGAGAATTTTTAGGCCGATTGTTGCGTTGTTGACAAGCACTTCCCTGTTCTTGCTCCTGTTTCACGAAGTACTCGGGAATTTCTTCGTGCTCTCTTTCTTTTCTTCTTCTTTAATTGCGATGAAGCAGCTTGGAATAAAGATAAAGCTCTCTGAGTCGTTGTTGACGCGAACAAGATAGCGCGTCGGTTAGCCTCGTCGCTATGCGTATATTTTTTAATACGTGAACCCAGAGCAAATATTCAATGATGGAGGAGTGAGGTTAAGTGCTCTAATTTTATAATTATTGGTATATTTAGTAAAATTTATTATTTTTTATTATTATTTTATTTAATATGTGAAAATATGTTATTCAGTAATTTAAATAGAGTATTACTTCAATAACAATAACATTAATTAATTATTCGTGAACCGAACACACAAAGAAAAAGTTAAATGTAAAAACGACGTAATTTTAACTTACGAGGAAAAAGTTAAAAAAATAGTAAGAAAATTTTTGTTTATTCACCCCGAATTTCAAATAACATTTAGATTGGCAAGACATTAAAGTTGCAAAAAAAATTACCATACATCAAAAGATAAAAAGTTTACAACATTTAAGTATTACATCCCAAAAGAAAAGGAGTCAGACAAAAAACAAATAGAATTCCAACTATAAAAAATACAGAATAGGTACTTGGATTTGGAAATTAAAATTTTGGCTCACGAAAGTCAGGGTTTTATAAACTTCATCTATGAATTCATCAAAAGTCTCAATCGGCTCATCAAAACTTAATATAAAACATCATGAATTGCGGTGCTCAGTAAAAATAAAAAAATATATATAAGTATTTTACAAACAACATGCAAAACAAATCGCTGAGCGTTAACATAAGATATGCACGATGAGATTTATAATGGTGGTGGTGATGATGATGATGATTCTTTATTTAATTACTATAGTTGATTAAACTAAGTCATTTTAGGTTTCTCTGACTAGAAGAATCGTCCTAACTTTGATCAACAACATAGACCAAGTCTACCGATCGAATACAACATTTCTTTGGTCAGATCTCATAGTCGAATTAAATATCTAACAGTTTCATCCAAGGAGCAAGGGCGTAAACTCCACGACTTCAGGCATTCGAATCACAGGTTAAGGTCTAGTGTGTAATCAATGAAAATTCTACATCGAATTTATCCAACTGTTCACATTTTTTTCCACTGAAGGATTCCTTTGAAAAAACATTTCATATAACACTGAAAAATTTTCCCAAAATATCTGCAGAAGACTCCCCTAAGATAACGAACAAGATCCACTTGAGACTCTAGTAGAAAGTAGAACAAGATTCACGAAAGACTTTCTCATCCACGAAATACTTTCTCAAAGATTAGCATCGCTCTAAAATTCATTTCAACTATTATCTTCGTTAGATAAACGTATGATTCCCGCAACCTAAACCCAATGAGTGAAAGCATACAAACCCATTATGTTAACTACTAACTCATCACTTGGATATCAATATCAGTGCAAAATACAATACTTTACATGTGAATATGAAATTTTGTCACGTCAAAAGTTGATACACATACAATTCATGTAAGTATATTATATATTACATCTTCAAACTTTAATATATTAACATGCAACCACTTAATTACATGATTCTCAACAATATTATTTCACAATTATATATCCATAAACAATTGACATAGCATGACAATAACACAACAATAGATACTTAACTACTAAAATCATTGCGTAAATAAGTAATAAGTCCTTGTATTTAGATATTTGAAAATAGCAAAACTTTACTAAACTTTTTAAAATTTTGCATGTAGCTAATTTAAGATGTCCATTACACTTTTCATGAAATTTTTTTTTTAAAATCCTCCTTTAGACTTAGTTTAAACTGAAACAAGAAAGAGTGACAAATCTGATCTGTCTTAAAAATAAAGGATGAAGAACCTGTTTGGGATAGCTTTTAAGTTTGGTTTTTAAAATGTTTAGTTTTTTTTTTTTGAAAAAAAAGAAGAATAAAAAAAAGTGAGAGTGTTTGGGATAATTTGAAAAAGTAGATGTTAGAAGAGAAAAAGAGGAAAAAAAATTGACTTTTTTTTGAGTTGCCTTGAAAGCCATGTAAAATTAGTATCCCAAACAAACTAACTTAAAAGATGGGCTTTTTAGAAAAAAAACTAACTTTTTTATTGATCCCAAATAGGGCCGAAATCTGTCACCGAACTTTAAAAATCCAAACAGTGCATTATTCCATAAATATAATGTTTGATAATTTTTTTGTAGATGATATAGATATTAGGAACTTTGAGACTTGAGCTTACTAAAAAATATTTAATATTTTGAAAGAAAATACAATGTGTACAAATCTGGCATACCTGAAAAAAATAGCATAATGTTTTCTGTACTTGTGTTTTTCGAGTGATTCCAGTAGAATTATAAGGGTAAGACAAAAATATAACTCCTCCCACTGGTTTCATGTAAAAAGCAAATTTTTATAAGAAATTTCACTATTTTAAAGTCAGATATTTAGTTTTGAAAAATAAAATTTTAAAACATAAAAAACCTGAAACTAGGATCCACAAAAAATCGTCCATGCAAGATATACCTAACTTAGATTACATAAAAAAAATAGAGATCAAAGGGATGTGATTTGGTCCAAAAATAAATTTGTACATAATATAAAATCTATACAGAATTTCATGAGGCTCAACAAGAAATGACACATGCATAACTCTCTGGACTATTGATTTTTCCATGCATTGCTCTATCCTTCATATATATATATATATATATATATATATATATTCAAAATGAAAAGAGTTTTGGAAGGAATTAAAAAAATGGACAAATTTGATTCATGCCATTATCTCATGCATGGCAAAGAAATGAGGCATGCACCTTCTTTGAATATTTGAGTATGAAAAAAAAAATACATGCATATATAGCTGACAAACCTTGAATATTATGAAGTGATGAAGACATAAAAAAGTGTTAGGCCCCTTCCTTTTTGAAGAAGTTGAAGAACACCACCAAGCTCCTTTTCTTTTCTTTCTGTTTTTCTTCTTTTTTTTCTCTCTCTCTCTCTCTCTCTCTCTCTCTCTCAAAATTCAGACTTAAAATCGAAACACGTACAGAAACATAAATACGTAATTATTTTAAATATAACAAACACACAAGCATATAAACATATAAACACATAGTTGTTTATTTTTTACTAGTATTATTTTAACTTTTTATTTTGAATTACTAGGTCGTTACGACGTTGTTTTGAGAAATTTAACATTTTCATTTTCACTTTAATTAAAATACTCAATAAATCATAACATGTAAATCATAATACAAATTAACACCTCCGATGTAAAAAAAAGAAAAAGAAAAGAGTATTACTTAATTTTTACATGTCCACTTCACTCAAAATCTAGTTATTTGAGAAGTCATTAAAATTTAGGAATCACTTATTACTATTTATCCAAAAATATTGGTTACTTGTATTTTTTATCCTGTGATTGTTGAACATGGGAGAACCATAACTTTGCAAGTAAAATAGCTAATGAAAATACATATGATCAGGGTTTTATGACATCATTAAAAATTAAAATTGTGAGGAAAATTAGAATCTTAGTTGTAATATGGATAAATTGTCTACTTTTTATTTGTATAGTAAGCTGTTACCAACATTTTAAGAAATTAGAGATTTCATGACTAACACCCAGCCTCTTATAATTGGTGGTTTTTGGTATAAAGATTGAGATGATGAATTGGGGTAGAGTAGTTATTTTATGATGTTCAAGCTTGATTTGTCTTGTATTTGTTTTATTAATTGTTTATATATGTGTGTGTGTGTCGAAGAGTTACTAAAGAACGTTTACATTTGAAAATAAAAACAATTCCTCGTGAGGCGTGACACAAAATTGGTTGTGTAATTTGAAAAATAATAATGATATAAAAAGTATGGTAATGAACTAACAACATCGAAGGACTTTTGTTGGATTTATAAGAACATAAAAAGGCGATGAAAAAAATAAATAGAACTGTCGAAAAAGCTAATTGAGCACATTGCGAATGCACATATAAGGGAAAAAAAAACCCATTGTTCACATCGGGTTGGTTTGAGTTGTTCATATTCGAGGTAGATGCAATAAAGTCTAAGGGCACGTGTTTTCTCAAATTGTTATATTTACACTTTTACTTGTAAAAAATTAAAATTTTGTAAATAAAAGTAATTTTAAATATATTCTTAACAAACTTAGTGATTCTCCTTAATTTTTGATAATTTCTATTTTACCTATATAAACAAGAAAATCTTAAAATATACCATCAATAAAATTAGTCAGAGGTACCCTTAGTCTATTATATTTGTTAAAAGATCCATCTTTAAAAAGAAAAAAAAAGCTTCTAAATGAATGCACACAATTTTTTGTTGGGTGATTTAATCTAGGGTCTTAATTTGGCAATTTATTTAAAGATAAGGACCAACGCCTAAACAAGTATTCTATTAAGTCTTATAATCATAATGTGTGTACCCAAAACACCCCTCGAATTAAGTTAAAATCATTTTCCCGCACTCTTTTCATATGACGTCTAGTTTCCATATTAAGCTAAAGTTGGCTGAATAGATTATTGCTTCAAACTCTTCTTAGATCATACCATTTTCGAAGGTTCCCATTCGCAGTCCGCCAAAATGGAAGTAAGAACTCTTGACCTAAAAAATAGTTTCAAATAACTCGAGTATATGATTGCGATTCCCATATTCGAATCAATATGAGATCATTATTCTCATATTGACTTATTGCTCTATTTCAATATACTATTGAAACTCAAATCGATTGTGAAAATGTTCTTAATGCTCTGTACTCATAATCACGAATGCTTAATGTACCCATAATCACGAATGCATAACATCATAGTTTAGAATTGCTATGCAAATAAGAAACTTGAATGTAAAATGTTGAAAATTTTTAACACATTTCCATTTCTTCATTGTTGTGAAAATGTACTTAATGCTATGTGAAAATGTACTTATGAGATTATCATTTCCATTATTAAAAATATAATATACTATTGAAACTCATAATGATTGCGAAAATATACTTAATACTATGTGAAAATGTACTTATGAGATTATCATTTCCATTGTTGAAAATATTGACACATTCCATTTTCACTCTCCACTTCACATTGTGGTTGAAATTCTTCAATTTGTTCCCCCTGGCAGAAACTTTATCCACATTTAGATAATAACCATAAAGTTAGCCTTTAGATAATAAAACATATGAATGAGGAAATGATCATTACAACAGTGAAAAACTATGTGGACTAACCAATGTACAACATTGGTTAGATAGACTTTTCAAGTTAAGTGACAGAAGAGCAATATGCCAAGATACTGATTATCATAAGAGGACCTTTTCAAATATACTCGGCATGTGGAATAAAAATTGGTAATCCATTTATTTGGAACATTAAGGCATTCTGTTTACTAATTGGGACGTTAAAGCATTATCTCTATGTTTCCATAACCTAATGAATCACATATAGAATTATTAGAAATCCTCCTTTTTAAATTATTCGAAATGCATAATCTTTCATAAATTATCATTAACCAGTTCTGTAACCTTTAAATGCAAGCTGCCGAGCAATAAATGTGTTGACAATTCATGAAAAATATCTCGAGAGTATAAAAGTTTCAAAAAATATTAAAAAGACTTCGTGGGATAATAGTTTATTACATGAGATCTGTCCTTAAATAAGTTGCCAAAATAGGACCCTAAACCAATTAACCCTTTTTTGTTTAGTACACCACTAGATGAATTGAGTACTTGGACAAATATACCAACCCCTTAAATAATTATTAATATTGTTAGTATTATACAGCCTCTTACTAGTCTCAAGTTTCAAATCTAACCCTTTCATTTCATGACACTCTTACAAAATTGTATCAATAATGTGTTTGACAATTTCAAGAAAATTCACATGCCCCTTCCAATCCAAACTAATACACAACAAAATAATAAAATGAATAAAATAAATCTTTCACATTTACAGGTATAATTGGAATATAAAAGATCCATCTTCTTTTCATTTTTGTAATTTTGTTTGAGATAATCTGATAATAGAAAGATGATATTTACAAAGATAAAGGGTTGAAAAAAGCAAAGGAAATCTATCTTGATGGAGGAGAAAGGTGTGCACCACAATCAACTGATATAGCTTCACAAACAAAATGCATTTTGTGCCCCACCACATCTTCCAGCTTGGGCTGATCATCAAAGCATGAAGCAATTCAAAAGGCCGCAGACAAACCAAGGGCTTCTCAAGCACTAACAATGATCCTGCCGGTACTCACCCGTCCCCGGTTTGGCCTCGCAGGACCTCGCTTCAATGCTTTTACTCCAAACGGGTTGTCCTTTCTCTGTTGCACGAAACAAAAATATCATCCGGGGCAAAAAAGTTCGATACGTTCACCTTAAAATGCTTGTACTAGTTCATTCTTTCAAGTTTTCTCTTTTTTGTTTCTCTCTCAAAAGCAAAATTAACGAGATAAAAATGATCTTATAGCTATATTACCATTAGGCAGGTTCCGGAATTTAGGTCGCAGAGAGGATGATCGGGTGGGCAACAGCTAGAGTGGTCGTTGCAGCAGGTGGCAGATTCGAGGGGGCAGCATCCCCAACCAAAGCAGTAGTCACCGTATTCGAAGATGCAGCAACATGTGCTTCTCTCAGGGCAACTGTAGTAGTCATCACAAACTGTGAGAGGTCTAATTGGGGATGGAGGGGATGGACCGGGGTTAGGAGGGTTAGGACCAGCCTTGATGGGGTAGGAGGCCATTTGTGCAATCCCACACTTCCCACTTGGGGCATTGACATTGCGCTCCAGCTTGATGTATCCCTGTTCTCCCCAGTTAGGACCCCACGAGTTCCTCACAATCCAATAATCCACACCATCCTCTGAACCGTATCCAACGGCAACGACACCGTGATCGAGATTTGTCCCGCACAGTCCAGTGAATACACCCTGAAAATTATGACGGAGGGGGTTGAGTAGCGGTTAAAAAAAAAAAAGCCTTAATAGCATCAAACGCTCCAGTGAAAGTTGGTTTGAATTCCTCAAAGGGGAATTCCATCCAGATGGCCGTGAAAATGATAGAAGTCACGACACTGTCAAAGTTCATAGTCTCAGGTTTTTCCCTTCCAGACAGAGCCAGTACTGTGGCATCTGGACCAGGTAATCCTAGAGGAGGGAGGGGTTTTAGCATTTTTTAGGTCAGTTTTTGATGGATATATATAGAACCATGTAAATCTTGCCTTCCTCGTGTGATTACTTGTTTCTATATTTGTTGTGTGATACGAGACCATTGTGAATCTGTGATCTAAGTACAACACTTGTCTTAACTCGTAAAGAAATTAGCATCCATCACATTCTCATCAACTCTATCGACATTAAAGAGCCAGCCTTAGCAATACTTTCATGATCCAGGAGACCCCAGTACTTCAATAGGGCGTTGTGAATGGCTAGGAAGAAGAATTGGCACAAAATTGTTGTTTGCGGAGAATTATTCTAGCAAAAGATTTTAGGAAAAGAAGTCATTACTGATTCATAGAGTTGGAAAGCTCTTCCCCCGGCCTCAATGGCAACACTAACTGGTTGATTGGCGACAGCCTTCTTCAGCGACTTCTCGTCGTTTTCTGGGACATCTTCATACCCATCAATGGTAACAACTCGCGCATTTTTCTAAAAGAAGAAAAAGATTTAAAAAGAACTTGGGATCTTTATATGCTAATTTAACCAAAACACAGACAAGACAAAAGTAAGTTAATTTTCTTTTATTTTTTAGAGTCTGATATGAGACACACCCGGTAGCTGTCACAAGTGCCATCAACAGCTTGATAAGGGTAATCTTCCTCAGTATCAATGCCACCATTGTTGATGATGAATTCAAAACCATGGTCCATGAGGCCTCCATTGCACCCCATATTGTAAGATTTGTCACAATCCACCAGCTCCTGCTCGGACAAAGGGATCAGATCGCCTGTTATGATCTGATTTATACCCTCCACGGCAGCAATTGTTGAGAATGCCCAGCAACTCCCTTCATTTTCAAAGGTTAGTTAACTAGTTTAGTGACAGGGTGATAGGGGAGAAAAAATAAAATATAAGAAATCATTTTGGGTAAACACGTACAGCACAATTCAAATTTCCCTTTCAGGGTTTTGCACAGTTAATATTTTTTAAAGATGTCTAATATGAGAAGTCGAACGCTGTAGCTCGGTCATTTTGAGATGGTCGTTTAGAGGAATATGATCAGAAAAGCTGTATGGAGATATTACAGGAAATGATACAAAATGGCCCAAGTTGTGTTCCCACATCGTCTGTGAGTTGTGGTACATCATTAAATATATACAAACGCTCGAGAATACGAGTTAAGTTTCTACCACGGTTTTTGGGTACATGGAGACTGTAGCAATCCAACAATTTGGGAGGGAAGCAAACGGCCGGGGGATAGTCTCATCGGTCAACCGGTGGTGGGCCAATGTTCCCACATTATCTGTGAGGTGTTGTGGTATATTGTTGAACAGCCGTGCGCCGCACACAGAAACCAATCACCGATCAAACCACGGACAAAAACAATGATTGTCTCTAGAAGTTGAGGGCCAATGTTCCCACATTATTTGTGAGGTGTTGTAGTATATTGTTTAATAGTCGTGTATACCAACCACCGATTAAATCACGGACAAAGACAATGATTGAGACTCTTATTAGACGGAGTACTAACCACTGATCAAACCACGGATAGAGACAATGATTGAGACTCTTATTATGATCAAACCACGGATAGAGACAATGATTGAGACTCTTATTAGACGGAGTACTAACCACTGATAGAGAATGATTGAGACTCTTATTAGACGGAGTACTAATCACTGATCAAACCATGGATAGAGACAATGACTGAGACTCTTATTAGACGGAGTACTAACCATTGATCAAATCACGAATAGAGACAATGATTGTCTCCAGAAGTTGTTCGGATCGGACCATATCTCACAGCGTGTTGTCAATTGAAAATAAAATAAGTAATATAAAATTTAATTTATTGACTTATTTAAGTTTACTTTTGTTTTTTCTGAATTATTTTATATTTTGACAAAAAAGTTAATTATTTGACTCATTAGAGGAGTTGAAAAATTATAAGAGCTTGATCAAATGGTAAACAAATTCTAAAAATAAAAGTAAAATAAAATAAGCAAATCATTGGCTCCATTTGAGATAATTGCTTATTTTATT
>JAULJZ010000020.1:3018414-3029236 GCA_032270985.1 Heliamphora pulchella | reverse complement strand
CTAATAAGTATGCACTAACTTAATTTGAACTTAAGAATAGAACGGTCATGTTTCCATTGATCTCATTAATCTATTTAAGGGATTGAGAATCCTTTTTGTCTTTTTCCCGCGTTGTATGTGGTTATACACCTTTTGGGTGGCATTTTCTTAATGCCTTTTATAGAATCTTATTTACTAGTGTTATGTTCCACGGGTTCATTTGCTCGGGCCCTTATGTGGGTCTATACATAAAAATCAAACACTATATTGTAAATAATTTATAGTCACCAATTTTTATAAATACCTTGTTTGGGATAATGACTTATTTACTTATTTTATTTTATTTATTTATATTTTTATTGAGTGTTTTTTTTTATGGTTTAGTCAATATACTTTCTCCATTTTTTTTATTGTGACGAGCCAAAAAATTAATATTTTTGATAAAATATTTAAAAAGCTCAAAAAAAGGGCAACTTGTTTTATTTTATTTACTTTTGATTTTAGTGAATCTTTTTCATAGTTTAGTAAAATTATTATATTTTTGTAATTTTTTAGCTCAATTTTTTTGAAGTTGAAATATATGAGAACTTGTAAGAAAACGAAAATAAGCCAAAGTTAAGCAGTTAGAGCCAAGCTTTCATCCTTCTATGCTTTCTTTAAAAAAAATGTGTGTATTAAAAAGTTGAAAATATTCCAACAGAAAAGTAGGACTTACTGAGGGCAAAAATGACACAAAATGTCAAAATAGAACCCATTCTATGAACAATGAAAGGTCGAAAAAATAAAGAAAGATACAGAAATAAAGTTTGAAGGTTGGGTTAGAATTATCAATTGATATGCACAGTATGCATTGTACTGGGATGGAAGGACTGAAGTGATAGAATCACATCCGCATTTAGTGCGATTGCTTGGTGGCCAACATTACCACCAAAGCATGATTATTATAAGCAATGCTTACAAGTTTAAACCATCCCAACTAAAAACAACACAGAAAGAACTGGAGGGCAAACAAGGAACTAAATGACAAAAAAAGACCCCACGAAATGAACAATAAAAGGCAAACTCTTTCTTATATTATAGGATATGGGAAAAAAATTTAATGGAGTGAGAATCATTGAAATGTGTGGGGATTATGGAAATCACGATAGAACTTATGTTGTCCCTCCATATTGGTGGACAAGCTGTTTTGGTCTTGTTGACCATCATCTTATGGATTTGATGATTTTGTGGATTGCATTGCCAAGGATGCTTGAATTGCATGCGTCTTCCATTTTTGTTCTTTTTGATGCATGGTTGTCCATTCTAATCATGTTCTTATAGTTACCTATTATGTCGCTGATCTTGTTATTTGCTGTGTTGTATTTTTTGAGCTCAAAATGCATGGGTGGCATTATTGCATGTATAAAATCCTTCAATTAATGTGTTTGTCATTTGTCATCCTTTTGGGTTTTAGTATCTGCTCCTTTTAAAGGAATTTCTTTTTTATTTTTTTTATGTTTAGATATTGGAGGGCAATGTGAGACATATAGCTTAGTGGTTTTGTATTTCTTTCATATTTTCTATGCCAAAGACTTCTTGTCCTTTGTCTCTATGTATCCTTTTTATTTCTTAATAATTCAATTTTTTTGTTGTTGATCGAAATGAAAAAAAATCCCTAATTTAATGTGTCCCCCAAGAAGTGAAAGCAGCAATGCGGGATAGGTTGATGATGTGGACTGTGATTTTTATAATCTTTTCCTTGCATTTTTTGAGATGTTCTTACGTGATAATTGTGGTTAGGTCCTATTCTAAGGATTTTGATTAGGGATAAGTCTCAGTCATTAGTTGTCTATTCCATTAAATCCTATTTTTTTAAATATTCTTCAAATTGTAGACTATTTTATCATCAAATTATTAAAACGTGATATATATGGTTATATTTATCAATTTAATGCACATAATCGAAACTTTTTGAATGATTTGAACTTTTCATTTTGGAATATCCCATTTGATATTCTTAGATTTGTTTCTCTACGAAATTTGTCTGGGTTTTTGAATTTATCCCGTTTCATTTATTCATTTGCATTTTTTAATTTTTCGATTGTGAGACGTTTTGTTGTTAATATGGTCATCATGCTTTCTTCTACAGCGAATGTGAGTTTTACAATTTGTTGTGTCCCTTTTTTTTTCTCCCTGTTTCTGATGATATACCAAAAATATTGAATATTTTCCATGTTCACTTGCTTGGTTAGTGTGATTGTCATTAAATGTTATGTTGCAGAAGATAATAATTTTTCTCAATATACATAAGAAGAAGACAATTTTCATTTTTTAATATTCTCATTTTTTCGTTACATGTTTTCCATATGAAACTCATTTCTAGCTTCATGTTTGTTTCATAGAAAATTGCTCATTTTTTTTCCAGTTTCATTTGATTAATGAGTGAATTTTATCATTTGGTATTTTTATTAGCCTCTAGGCACATTTCTTTCACTCTCATTACCACTTTCAGTTAATGTTCTCATTTTTCTGCAACTTAACTAGAATGTGAATGAAAATTTGTGCTCATTTTTTTTATTAACATCCGTTTTTGTTTGATTAATGAGTAAATTTTTATCATCTGTATTCTCATTAGCTTCTACGTACCTTTATTTTATTCTCATTTACACTTCTACGTACCTTTCATTTTCTTCAATAGAACTAGAATATGAATGAGTATTTGTGTTCGTTTTCTCATTGTCGGAAGGTAGAAATGAGATATTTCACCATCAACGACAAGAAAATGAGAACATAATCAAACATCCCTAGATTCGGTCTGCGTTGTGTTGTCTCTGGTTGAAAATAGGTTTCAACCAAGGTGTGGAAGATTCACGAATATATTCAGTTGAAACTAGGGTTGAATCATATGCATTTTGAAGTAGAAACCGAGTTAGTGTGCAAGTTTTCACCTTTATTTCCCAATAAGATCCCATTCCTTGAGATGTTCGCCGAGATTTCCTCTCTAATTTCATTGGGATCCCATTCCTTGCTAATTGTTATTTTTGGATATGCATATTTGTATATATTAGCTTTGTGCAGGTAAGTCTTTCATTTAAAGGGTATTTTGGGTACATTATTTTGAGATGGGACTTATCATGATATTATTTTTTAAATGGGACTTATCCCTAAACAAGTCACTAAGGATGTCTGGATGAATTATCCTATTTTTATTTCCCCGAGTGAGCTTGGGAAAATAATCTTTTTACTCTGTTCACATGGCCTTGTTAGCTGGCAGCTGCTCAAATTCCAAGGGGGGAAATTAAACAAATGCACTGTGGATTTTAGCGCAAAAGATTAATAAAAGTGTTTTTTTTTTTGGTTTCATTCTGTTCCTTCTATAACCATTAAAACCCCACAGCTAAATTTGATTGACTGCTTTTGTGGCCTTTGAAATCACTCATCACAACCTTTATCCATTGGCCACTTGGAAGTATTAAACCCTGCTTAGCACCCTGAAGAATGCAAACTAGCACATGCCTACTCATCAGGACCCTACAACAGCTCCAGAATTTTGTTGTTCCATGCTTAATTTAGGTAATGGGATTTCCCCTCTTTTTTTCATCGATTTGAACCCTAAAACTCCACATTTTTTCATAATCTTAAATCAGTTTTAGTATTGGAGGAATAGGCCACAATTACAGTGGAGGGCTGCTTCATATGTATAGTGTTAATTGAATCCCATTATATATTACAAAGGACTGTGATAATTTTCTGTTGGTGTGAATTTTCTAGATTTAGCTAAAATAACTAAATGTTCAGTCTTGACATGTAGATTTACTTTAACTTTGTTCTTTCTAGATTATTTTATGTGTTGGCATTAGATATTTCTTTTTTGTTTCAATTTTACTCTCTTAAAGGTTCAAAATCAAGTGTTATTCGTGAGATTTGATTTTGCATTTTTCATGCTATTTAGACATATTATGATGAATTTCGGTTTGTTTTATTCTTTGCTCTTTTATCTTTTTTTTTTCCCCTATAGCTTTTGATTCTCAAATTAAATATTTTTTTGGTAAGCATTTAATTTTATGCCAAAAAAGAGATTTTACAACATGCTCTAAGGCAACACTTCCGCTTAGGGAGGAGAAGAATATACCTAGCGTACAAAAAAATCAACTATCACAGTCCGAGAGGCTAGGTAGAACACGAATATACAAAGGATCACCCGCCCAACACAGCAGCGCTTCAATGGATATACCACCATTATGACTTAAGGTTGTGCAAGACAGTAGCACTCCATCAAAAGAAATAAAATAAAATAAAATAAAAATAAAACTCACTTGGTCAGAACTTCACTTCAAAGCTAGATAAGCCTGGTGAACCATAGAGATCAGAAAACAGAGCACATCACAACTCTTGCCTCCCTGATAAAAAGCTTCACAAGTCCTTGCAAATATGAACCTTCACTTCAAAGCTAGATAAGCCTGGTGAACCATAGAGATTAGAAAACAGAGCACATCACAACTCTTGCCTCCCTGATAAAAAGCTTCACAAGTCCTTGCAAATACGAACGAGAAACTGAAAAGTGAGAGAGGAAGAGTCATGACAAATAAGTTAAAGCCCAATTAAGGATCTCGAGACAAAACCTAGAACCTCAAGAATAAGCTCCTCACAAAAGATAAAAATGCATCAACACCACACCCATCCACCAAATGAATCGAGACTTCAACATAAAAAGTAAGCTAAGTCTGTCTGCATATCAAAGCATACTAGCATGCATCTCCAAACCAAGCTTACACAACTACACAAAAGATAACTAAGGAAACAACATGTGTACCGCAGGCAGTTCAAACTACACTATGAACAAAGGGGGCAGAGATGGAAGGAACCGCTGGCCTTCATCAATGGTCTGTAAGAGATAGGTTAGTCACAAAGTAATTCTAACCTCAGATCGTCGAAAGCCAAGGCCAACACGTACTCCAACAATGCATCTCTAGTAAACTTCAGCATCTGATCCGTCACCCAAAACTATCGCCTACTAAGCATCCAAAGGAACCCAACCAACCACCTAAACACTAATAACTCCAAACCAGACCTGTTGAACCATATCATAACCTTGATCAGATGATAATATGAATCCCACCGGCAACATTGATAAGTCCACGAGTTCAAGGTCAGAGATGGATGGCCACCTAGCCATGTCCAAATAGATCACAGCAGAGCAATCAACCCCAGAAAACTCGACCCCTCTTCTAAGAACCCCTGATCATTGAAATCATAGGCCATTTCATGCACCTAAAAGGTGCACCCCTAAGCAATCTCTGCCATCCAATCCCGTCATTGCAATCTATTAGCAGAACAGAACTTGAGAATAATCAACATAGCCTAGTAGAACACCATATCAGTCAAATCCATCAAATGAAATTTAGTGTAGCCTAAATTGGTATAGCGAAAGACTAATTTGCTCAGAATAATTGTAGTTTTTTAGATATTTTATCTTTATTTATTATTTTCTTCTTGTCAAGGGTATTATTGTAACATGTCATGGTATGTTTTATATTAATAGATGTTAGGAGGAGGAAACAGATTGAGTGCCCAAAACCCCTGCTTTCTTCTTCTTTCATTCTCTTCTTCCCCCTTATCCCTAAATTCTCAAACTCTTTCACTTTAACATGGTATCATAGCACAAGATCGTGTCCAATAAATACCTCTGATAATCTGACATCTCTTGGCAAGCAAATAGCGTCACTGACATCACTTATTAGGGCTAATGTCATGTTGATGTTATGCTAATGTCAACATCTGTATGGATGCTTGTGGTTGTCAATCATGCCGGTCGACTTGCCTAAATCTCCTCAGCTTGATGGTGGTTTCGGCTTGATGGTGACTTTTATAAATTTTTTTTTTGTTGTTTGAAGGTCCTTTTGGAATTTCCGTTTTTTTATTTGCCACATTTGAAGACCCTCTTGTTCTTCAATCTCTCCATGTACGCCACCTCTGAAGTTTTCGCTGCTTCAAATTGGCCATTGACGAACTCCAACGACAGAGATGAGCGTACAAACAATGGTTATTTTAGCGACAGGAGCAGAAGTTTCTTCAATCAAAGTGAGTTGGACTTTATATGCCCATTTGCAGTCAATGTGAATTTTACCCATAGGTAGTGGAACAAACTACCAAGTACCAATTGCTTGAAGAGTTGATAATTCACCAGACATTGCATTAACCAATTAGGATCAGTACACGCTTCTTTATAAGGTTAAAGCTCAAAATAAACATAAATAGAAGTAAAAAAAGCACAATGGGAAGGTGGCAGAAGCCCTCTTGATTGAGCGTGAAGTCGAAGAAGAGGGGTAAGTATCTCTTCTAAGGATTATTCTCCCCACGCAAGAGGTTGTGTCTTCCTTTTGTAGGTATTTACAGAGGGAGGTCCAATTCCGATAAAATCTCACATAGAGTGTTCTTTCCTCCCATTCATGGGGGGCTTGCCTTATTCTCTTAGTGGCAATATTCTTGGAGGCATCTCTGTATAGGATGTATGCATGAAGGTGAGACCCTCCTTGTGAATGGCTTTCCTTTGCAACCATGGGCGCGCGGTAATCAAAGAGTTCTCAGATCTGGTTCCTCACCAACTCAGAATTTGCGGTTGGTCGCTTCTCGCTTGATTAAGTGTTATTAGTATATACTTGCATAGAGTGTTGCTTTTGTTGTTGGTCACGGTTTTTTGTGTTTTTGTTTTAGCTCCAGGGTTTGAGTCTAAATTATCATTGAGAAATAAATCTCTCTGGACTTTTTCCCAATATGAAGAGGTGATCAAGGTGCCGAAACTACTATTATAGATCACCTTTGGTGTTGATTTGGTGTTTTAAGTAAGTTTGGTTGCTCAATTTTGCTTCAACTCTATCGGCGGCTCAGTTCCCTGTTTGCGTTGAGGTTTTATTTTCTTGCTTCACTCGTTCTTCACAGTTTCGTTTGCAACCTTACTGATTTTGGTTTTGGGGATACCTGTTCTCGGCTTGGTTGACACTTTGGTTTCGACGACTTTGTTGGTTGGTTTGTTGCTTTGTTTGTTCTATCCTTTGGTTTATTTAGACTCAATAAAAATAATTGATTCACATGTTTTTATTTTAAAAGTATAGTTATTGGAGTTTTAAATAATTTTTGATAATTTTTTTTATTTTCTAGACGTGCTTCAGTATATGTTATAGTTTTTTTACTATATAGTCCAGTTAGAGTTAACAGTTTAATTATTTTTGCGTATTAATTAATGATTATTTTATAAACTCATAATGCTCAATTTAAATGTCCTTTACATTTTTAATAGTTGTAAAGTATTGTATATATGTATTAAAATACATTATTTGATTTGTTGCTTATTCAAATGACATTTAAATTGGGCATTAAAATTTAGTATTCCAAAATTTATTAAAGATTATATTTTTTTGGGAGGGGTTGTAAATAAGCATGGATCTCGAATAATTTTCTTAAAAACAAAACACTTAGAGCCATGAAAACTCAACTGCCATATTTTCTACCTATTGCAGAGCATAAGAAAAAATCAAATTCATAGACAGAAGATCTTCAAGAAACATGAATCCTGAATCAAACATGTTTTTCAGCTGTTAACAAATATGAATCTTGAAAAACTAATCAAAATTGAAAGAATAATGAATCAGTCGAAAGTTAAAAATGAAGAGCAAAATTGGCTAATTGTTGTGAAGTTGGAAAGATTTAAGGCAAATCTCACAACACCCAAGTAGTATTTGGCTTGGCAGGTTATTATGAATAATTTTAGGTTGAAAATAAATAATATAAAACGTAGAATCTATTGATGAAAAAAACGAAACTAAAAAATTCACAATTAAAATTTCCGTTGCACAACCCATAACGGCCGTAACGTCAAGTTCCAGCCGTTACACTATCGTTATGACCATTACGGAAGGTGTAACGAGCGTTACACCTGTGAATTTTCTTCAAATCGAAAAATCAGTTGTAATGGGTAACAGAGGCAACCGAAACCGTTACATAACGCCATTGTGTAACGGTAACGACCGCTTTTTAAAGCTATGTTCCTAATGGCTCTCGTGGTGGTCGTGCAGTCGTGGTGGCTCACGTGATGGCGGTTGTTCAAGGACTCGTGGTGATAGAAAGTGTGATCATTATGGTGGTACTAATCACATGAAATTCTTCTGTTGGAAAAAATTTGGTAAACCCAGCTATGCTCATTAGGTTATTAATGTGAACTCACTACTCCAATATTCTATAACTTCAGTAATCTCTAGTTAGGTGACTCCTACTTCTGGTTTTCATGACGCATTCATTACTCAGCTTAGTATGCTTGTTCAGACTTTTTGTACTACTAATCCTTTCTCTTCCACTGCCACTTTAGTAAATTCAGGTAATGTTGCATGTGCTGCTATTTCATCTTTGTTATAGGTCATTGATTCTAGAGCTAGTTCCCACGTCTGGTAATCAATCTTTATTTTCCAATTTGATTAGTACTCAATATCATATTGTCTTAGCTAATGGGTTATCTCGTCATGTTCATGGGCGAGGGGTCCTTCATCCCAGACCGACTCTTCCCTTTGCCTCTAGTCTTTATGTTCTTGACTTTCTTTTTAATTTGCTATTTGTTAGTCAAATGACTATAGTTCTCAATTGTTTGATAAACCTTTACTTCTACCTCTTGTGTTTTTCAGGACTTCTAGTCTAAGAAGATGATTGATTTGGGCATGAGAAAGGCAATTTATACTTTTTGGATATCCCTTGACCATTTATATCCATTGCTTCTACATTGAGTGCTTCAGTTTCTCCTTTTAAGTGGCATCTTTGTTTGGGCCATCCTTCTTTGGCCAAGTTGAAGTTAGTTGTTATGTCTTTGAGTCCTATGTCTTCTTTAGAGTGCGAAACTTGTTGGCTTGGAAAGCATTACCGTGGTTTCTTTCCTCAGTCGTTAATCAGAGTCTTTCGATGTAGTCCACACGAACATTTGGGGTTCTTCTCGTACGTCTAGTTTTTATGGATATTTTTATTTTGTTATCTTTGTTGATGATTTTTCTCGTATGACTTGATTGTTTTTAATAAAACAAAGATCTGAGTTGCTTTATGTTCTCTTCAAGTATTATAATGAAATTCTTACACAGTCTGGCAAGCACATTTAAGATCCTTTGATCTGATAATGCTTTAAAATACACGCAGTCTGTTATTAAAGCCTTTTGTGTTGCTCGTGGTATTATTCATTAGACGAATTGTACTCATACATCTTAGCAGAATAGTGTGGTTGAGCGTAAGCATCGTCATTTATTAGACGATGCTCGTATCTTATTTTTTTCAAATGAAGGTACCCAAACATTTTTAGAGTGACGTTGTTCTTACTACTTGCCACCTTATTAACTGTATGCCTTTTGCGGGTCTCCAATCAACAGTCTACTTTCTTCTTATTCTATTTTAATTCTTCCCCTTTTCCCTCACTCGTCGGGTGTTCGGTAGTGTTGCCTTTGCTCATGTTTTAGATTCCAGTCTTGATAAGTTCTCTCTTTGGACCCATAAATGTGTTTTCTTATAGTATTCTTATATTCAAAAGGGGTATAAATGTTACCATCATGAATCTCGTCGATATTTTGTTAGTGTTAGTGTCACCTTTTTTAAGTCTACCTTCTTCACTTCAACTGGTGCGACCTTATGTTCCAACTTAATCTGTTGTCGAGAGAGGGAGCCAATGTCTCCCACTTTACCTTTGTTGCTTACTCTTCCTGTTCTGAGCCATCACCTTGTCTTTTACAGGTCCACCAAAGATCTCGAGAAAAGTTATCCCTTTTGCTTTGACTCCTTCGTCTTTTATGTTGGAGGTTTCTACTCCCTCACCTTCTCCTCCAGATGATGGCGTATCTATTGCTTTGTGCCGAGGTAAATGTACTTGTACTTAACATCGTATCGCTCAGTGTGTTTCCTATGCTCATGTTTCTTTTAGTCTTCATTCTTTTGCTAGTACCTTGTCTACCGTTTCTATCCCTTCCTCTTATCAGCCGGCTATTTTCATTTGGATGGAAACACGCTATGGATAAGAAAATGAATGCTTTTCATACGAATCAAGCTTGGGAGCTTACTTTTCTTCTTTATGGAAAAAGGCTGTTGGTTGTTACTGGGTGTATACAATCAAATACCTCCATAATGGATCTGTAGAACATCTTAAGGTGCGTTTGGTCACCAAAGACTACACTCAGACATACAATGTTTGATTATTTGGAGGCCTTTTTTTCCGTGGTCTGCCTTAATTCTGTTTGGATTCTTCTCTCTATTTCCATGAGTTGGTCTTCGCCTCTTTATCAACTTGATTCTGCGGTTAAACTTGATGTTGATTCTAAGGAACCTTTTCATTATATTGGTCGCTATCGTCATCTAGTTGGGAAACTCATTTACCTCACGGTTGCTTGACTTGATATTGCTTATGCTTCAAGCGTGGTTAGCCAATATATGCATGCGAAGCCCCAGCACGATGATGTATGTCGTATCTTGCATTATTCGAAACGTGCTCCCAGTTAATGTTTGTTGTATCGGCTCTCTAATTCGTTGTCTATTTTTGGCTTCAGTAATGCCGATTGGGTTGGCAGTCATTCTGATCGTCCATCTACTTCTAGCTATTGCACTTTCGTTGGTGGCAACCTTGTTAATTGGTGTAGTAAAAAGAAGACAGTGGTTGCTTGTTCGAGTGTTGAAGTTGAGTATCGTGTTATGGCTTAAACAGCCTCAGAAATGTTGTGGGTGTGATCTCTTCTACTTGATTTCGGCATATCTAGACTGGATCCTATGCAAATGTTTTGTAACAATCAAGTTGCCATTTTCATTATTAATAATCCAGTATTACATGAGCAGACTAAGCGCATCAAAGTTG
>JAULJZ010000020.1:3011325-3014049 GCA_032270985.1 Heliamphora pulchella | reverse complement strand
ACAGATCACCAATCACCAACTGAACACAAATAAGGCACAAGAGTTGAGACTCCCATCGGAAAGAGTTTATTGGCATTAATCAAATCAAACATATTTTTAATTCTTCGTCAAAAAAAAAATACTCAAATCAAAAGTTTGAAAAAAAAACATAAATCAAACATATTTTTAATTTTTTTTAAAAAAATATCTATTACACAAAAAATTCATTTTTTTTCACAAAACAAAAACGAATATAACCCAATTCTCTTATTTTCATTCGTACTAATTATTAAAAAAAGTTTGATATTTTATTTTGTGCATAAAGCATTATAACATGAAATAATGGTCGGTACAAATATACAAAAAGACTCTTGAGTATAAAAATTTTTCTTAAGTTTATTGTCAATGTTAATTTGTTCTGTTTCCTCAAAATTATCGCATGAGTCTTGACTCTGATTCATCTAGACTACTTGTTACCTTTAATTAAAGCGATTATTTATTCAAATTGAAGATAACACAAAGAAGATATTCATTTAAAAGCAATTAATGAAATAAAATGCCAGTTGATCCAAAGAATTTATTATAGTCATTTGAGGTACGTTTGATTAAACATATTGCATCTCTCACTTTGAATGCAATAAGGTGTTGAATAATTATCTATTTATTAAATAACTAATTTTACAAAACATATTGCTCAATAATAATTTCATAAAATTACTCACCACGTGAAATTATATATTCCCTTATATCAGTATTTGTTAGAATTTCTCTTAAATAATTTATTTTTATTTTTTTAACTTTTTCATATTTGTGTAAAAAAATTACTTTTTTAATTCATCTCGTCACCAAAAAAAAAACATGTATTTTTTTTTTCTAACGTTGAAAAATACTCACTAAAACGACACAGGCAATACTTTCACTAAAAACAATTTTTCAATCCATTTTGTACTTTTATTTTTATTTTCTAATTTAAATTTTTTATTTTTTTAATTTCACAATAATGGCTAGACTATGCTTTTTGCTTTAGGCCAATAACAAACTTCTTAGGCCCTAATTGGTAATGACGATTTTTTAATTTTTTAACTAAAAATGCTAAAAACTAAAATTGCTCATTTGACAAAACAAAAATTAAAAAGACAAAAAATTAAATAAAAACACAAACTCCTAGAATATTATATTTAAACTCTCAAAAATTTTAAAATATAATAATACTTCTCAATTATAACTTATTACTACTACTATCAATTACATATAATTGTTGATATCAAATATATAACAATGTAAATTGTCCATTTTGAACAAAAAATTAAAAAACTAATTTTTTATCCAAACAATCAACTTGAGAAAAATTAGTTTAAAAGCTAAGTTACGAAATAATCTACTTTGAATCTAATTTAACTTTTTAGCTAAAAATGTATAAATAAATAAAAAAATAAACTTTTAAATTAATTGTCAATCAAAGCATTAATGTCGGGACATCCGAAAGTTCTACCGTTCTAAATAGTAAGAACGACTTTTTACTTTTTAACAACCTCTTCCCCCGCCCCCCAAAAAAAATAATAATTAAGTCACTAAAAATAATTAAGACTTTCAACACATAATTTTTTTAAAAATAATAATAAAAATAAACTATTTGAAAGCTACCAACTTTAGTCGCTAAAAATAATTAAGACTTTTAACACAAAAAAATTAAAATAATAAAAATAAACTATTTAAAAAAACACCGACAAGCACCACTATTATTATAGTCCAAAAGAAATGCCATAATGGTAACGAGTGTGGCACATTACATAATAAATGAATGATTGTTGCAGCCTAAAGTGCATAAATCATTCACTTAATTGATTAAATTTATTAAATAAAGTACGAGAAGAAATAAAAAAATGAACAGTAAATAAATGCACTTTATTTTTAGAAAGAAATGTGATTGCTCTGACACTTGGCAATATCTGATGAAATATCTTATGAAACTTATTTTTATGCAAATCTACACACTTAAAAAGTAACAAGATGAACAGTTTTGATCATCAAAATATAACGAAATGGAGAAGAACTTAACCGGTTGGCTAACCCATGTTCACGCTTATCCCGCAAGTATGATTTGGGGCCTTTTGATTTTTCTCCAATCCAACGGTGAGTTCGCCACTCATTGAGCTCAATAGTCCTAGCTCCAACAGTTGTGACCAAGGGAGAACCGTTTAGGACAGAAAAAGCATGAGAACAACCATTTCTAGCCGAGCACGGCACAAGAATCCCCTCCTCCATGGCTGCAAACGCTCCCACTGCAATGGAATTTTGATCAATGGTGAGTGCTAATGAAACCCTAATAACAACCGCATGTTATTGCCTCCATCAGCTATGCCTGGTCTATAGAGTAATTTTTTTGGTGATCTGGGATCATGTGGTTCTGGATTATCACAACCACACATTGGTGGGTGATAGGCTCCACACGAATGTGTGGTTGTGATGGTCCTGAGTCACGTGTTTACAGACCACCTAAATTTCTTCCCGGTCCTGCGTCAAGATAAGAAACTCATCGGAGTTTCGGTACTTAAAGGGAAGCCCAGTGCATGAGCCTTCTTCAATGCAGCGCCTGGAAAGGCACGAATAAAGATCTGCTCTCACTGCCTTGGGCTGGCTACCGATAATGTATGCATAGTTATGAGTTAAACTCTGCTCCGTTGACGACAGAGAGCACGAGAACAACCATTTTTATGCGAGCATGCCACAAGAATCCCTCCTCCA
>JAULJZ010000020.1:3003825-3008825 GCA_032270985.1 Heliamphora pulchella | reverse complement strand
TGTCCCAAAGAATAGCCACAGGACCATGTGACAAGTTTTGGCTCTGCTGCAAAGGTGGTTGAGGTATGTTAATGTTGGAATTTTCTACAAGTGTCCCACTTTGTTCTGAGGATTCCAAAGACAACATCAAAGCTGATGTACTTGGATTAGCCATCAATCACTTGTTAAAAGCTCACACGTCGCTGCAGATGACTAAAAAAAGGAACTATAAATAACCATAAAACAAGGTGCTTCCTCAAAAATCATCATAGTATAGATCCAATATAAGCATCACCCAAAATGGAAAGGAAAAGGAAAGAACGATACTTATCCACATAAAAAAAGAGAAAGGAAAAGAAAAGAAAGATTGAAAGAAAGAAACACTGAGGATGAAATAATCAATTGAGCATTTAGCATTCCATGTTCTACCAAACTGGTCATGGAACTAAAATCCCAAGGGCAATTCTGCCTGCAACTTATTGTATCGAAATATGGCCAGAAAATATGGCCAAGACAACCTACACAGAAGCCAATAAAGCACATATACAATCTCGAACTGAAATGAATATAATCTTATTGTTTCCTGAAAACAGTCAACTGTCCCAATCCTTGCCAGCATACAAACCATAGCAGCTTTTTTTTATTTAAAAAAAAATATGAAGGATGTTTTCTTGTAATCTTCTAGCAGAATTACCATCAGCCCCGATGTAGTACCAAAGCCACCTCAATGTTATTACCAAAACATCAAAAAAAAAAATGATACAGAAATGGAGTAAGGTGGAATTAACTTCTTCAGGAAAAGCATAAAATCTGACAGTAATATCCACATTTTATAGCATATTCATTGCACTTTAGTAAGTGGCTGTAAGGGGAAAAGATGAGAAAAAGAAAATTCCTACGCAACCAAAAGCAAATAAAGGGAAAAGAGGAATTACTGAAATTATGAATGTGTAAGAAAGAAAGCATTGAAGTTGATCGTAGGCAAATCAATGAGATTCAATGACAAAGTATAAGTCATAACTCTTCAACTTAGTGTGAAGTTTTTCCTCAAACATATAAATAAACCAATAAGCTCCCAACAACCAATAATTCCAGACTAGTACTGCAAACTGAAGTAATAATACTTTCCAACCATGCATGTTCTTGCACATATGAATTTATCAGGGAGCGTTGCAAGAGTGAAAACTCCATGTCAACATCCCTTAATTTTATTTTCACCTATCAATCTCAGCTTAGCGCCACAAAATATTATACATACAAAAGTAAATTGAAGCTACAGCTTGGTGGAATTATGGATAGCCCAGAAAGTAGCTAAGCTCACACAACTATTACTAAGTTATCTCCCCAACCTAACACTGGGAATTGCAAAATGGAACGGTACCGTTTTGCCATTCACAGTGTAAAGATAATGTTTCAGCGTTAAGTAGTGAGGAGAATGCTATACTTTGATATTTTTCGGAGACTTATAATTCTAGCATTATATATTGTACCATAGGATAATTCTAATGAAATTATTATTATTGTTCTTTGTCATAATGAAACAACTGCAGTAGCTGTTGTCATAGCCCTAATGAACCACGTAAATCTTGTGTTTTGTGTGTTTATTTTTGTTTCGTTCTTTATTTTTCTGCATTTGTTTGTTCTTGGTTCGTTCTTTATTTTTTCCACTCGTTTCTCATAGATCTTGCTTAGGGTTAGTTATAACCCTAAAACCAAACTGAATAAATCAAGGATTTGTTTATTTCTTACCTCTGTTATCATCAACTAAAGTAAATGAGACAGAGTTATGAACATCATTTGACTAGTTGTAGTCAGCATTCAGCATCATGAATTACGGCGGTGATGAGGTTGAACGTGGACTTGGAGAAGATTATGAACTCATGAACAACTCAAAATCCACCAAGACTATTCTTGACCAAACTATGATTACCCTGACTGGAGAGCTGCAAATTTATGCGCTTCTATAAATTATTATATGGAAATAAATAACCAGTATGTTGTGTGACAGATACAGCCAAGAAGAATAGACGGGATCATCTTCCCTGTGATTTTTTTTTTTCTTTAGGGGTAAGCAGGCGTTTAATCTTATGAGCAAAGAATTATGAATGATGCAATAAAGATCATAACAAGATCCCAAGGGCGTACAAGAAGCTTACAAGTTACAACACAAAACAAAAAAAGCCCATAAACCTACATAGCACACTAAAAACAATCTAGCAATCCAAAAGGTTAGGAGAGAAAAGCAAAACCAACTAAATCAAGGCTTAATGCAAGGTTTCTTAGGTCGAATAGAGAGGTTACATTTCTCTCTAGCAAGCCTAAGATTTTCAATTTTCTAAAGTACTTCCTTCAAGATTGTGTGCTAGATCTAATATAATTAAACATCTTTCCCCCCATTCCTTTTGATTTCTACATATTCTATAATCGCCAAATATATCATTAGATTTTCTCAGGTACCACTTAGTGAGATTGAAACACCTACCTAGTTCTTGGATACAGCCTTTTGGTACAAATTGGGTTAAAAGCCACATGGTGTCATCTATTTACAGAAACTCGCATGTAAGAAAAGTAAATCAACTGAATCGAATTAAAGAACCCTCTCCACCCCCACCTCCATCCGAAAGAAAGAAAGAAAGAAAGAAAGAGAAAAATATATTACCCGATGTTGCAAATTCTTCTCACATACAGCTCCAATGAAGATTTTGTTCCTGTCCCTGCAAGAAAGCTAAAAGGATCGTCCTCCTCTCTCAAACAACACATAAAAAACCCTAATTTTCGGTAAATGTACAGGAAACTAGCAAGCGATTAAGATCAAATGCTTCCTCGGAATTGAAAAAAAAACATAGAAAGACAGAATCACGCATAAATTATACACATACACAAATCCGCAGAGAGAAAGCGAGAGAGAGAACCTGCCGAACGAACGATTCAAGAAGGAAAGAACCCTTTTTCTTTCGAGTTTAGCCAACTGAGATTTTAGCAAAGCAAATAGACGGAAAGATTTTCACCTGTGGAATTAGAACTGTTAAATGTAAAGTCAGCGACTCTCTCTGTAAATGGTCACTGGGCCTAAAAATGGCGTTAGCCATGGGCCGAAAGATGTTTCTCAATTCTCAGTTCGCCTCCACCGACTTCTACGGCTTCAGTTTGGACACTTTAGGTAGCTGCCTAGCTGGCAAAGCTTTTTTTTTTGTTACAATTTTTAGTTTTTTATTATAATTATTAATTTTTTATTATAAATTATAATTTATTCAAAATATTCACAACTTTATTACAAATTATAACTATTTTTTTCTATAATGCACAAATTTTAATATTTACTAAATTTGGTAAAAAAAAGACACTTAGTTGCACTTGTTAATTCAACAAAAAAATTATAGTTAATAATTATATTCTAACTATTCTCATTATGATTAATAATAAAAATTTATATTAAATATTTTATAAATGCTACTGTATTTTACAAAAAATATTCAATGCCCACATTAAGTATAGGAGATTGACGGTGTTAATTTTCAAAGTACACGTAATGTTAGTGATAAAAAATGTTGTAATTAAAATTAGTTATATATTAATAAATATTATTGTATATGATAATAACTGATTTAAAACGTGCATCACACTAGTTCTATATAATAAAATTAGATCTTGGACCATTGCCGTCATTGTTGTTTGGAAGGGAGGAGAAATTATTATTTAGGGAACAAGGCACATTACATTTTAGCATCTTAGTGTAGCGTGTTAAATTTGACACATTTTTCTTAATAAAGTAATTATTTGATATTTTTGAAATAGTATGTGTTAATTTTATATGGTACTCCTACCCATAGTTATCAAATTAATATATGAATTGTGTATTATTTTTTTGAATTATGTATCGTATTGTATCGAGTATTGTAAGATATTTATTATATTTAAAAATAGGTCAAAAATAGATATATTTAATATATCACATACATCTTGCAAGGAGAAAATCTTAAATAATGATAGGTAATAATATTATGATAATATCGTTCTCAAAAATAAACAAATATACAGTAATTAATGCATGTAAAATACAACAAAAATATTATAAATAAATATATTATTATAAACCGAATTTACGGCATAAAATATGTCTTTTATATTGCCTTAACATAGCACTAAGTTTTAAAATATTAATATACAACCTTTAAATTTTCAACTAGTTTGTCTAAAAGAAAAACCATACAAACGTTATAAGATTCGTAACAGTAGATGAGTAAATATTTATGAAAACAGATAAATATTAAGGAAAAGTTTTCCAATATCTTACTCCTTTAAAATTTTTCAATAATATGTATTTTCACAAATTATAACATACATTTAGCATTAGATACGATACGTGAGACGTATCATTTCACCTTCTTAATGTATCAAATTATAAAATATATACATATAGTGAATCGTCATATATGGACAATATGAGATAATATTATGGTAATAAATTTTAAAAACGTAACGAATCATATTCATTTAACAATTTAAAAATAAGAAATGACTCATGTAGCGTGAGTTATAATAATTTATTTTCCAACGTACTCCATAACGTTGCTTATATGAAATTCAAGGAGTCTTTAATAATTATATCACTTAATATAAGATTATGTTATCGTGTCATAAATTATATTATCTCAATATAAGGTTATTTTTCATAAAAATATTAAGTACTCCTAAAATAATATGTGATAATACTTATGGGATATTTTTGACAAATAAATAACTTAATACACATTAAGTTAATTGTTCTTTAATTTTTATTTATCCAATAAAAATAAATTTCAGCTTAGAATATTTTTCGTCATGTATTAAATCAGGGCATCGTATAAATTTGTCTTAGGCCCTTATTACCATTCTTGACTTTTTGGCTAATCAAAAACATTAATACTATTTATTTATAACTTATTTACTACTACTACAAATAACATATAATTATTAATATCAAATATAGAGAAAAATAAAGTTATCTGCTTGGAACAAAAAATAAAGAAATTAATTTTTTT
>JAULJZ010000020.1:2980724-2994580 GCA_032270985.1 Heliamphora pulchella | reverse complement strand
CAGTAAAAATATGATAATTTATTTTTATTGGGTAGTTAAATGATAAAAAAGTGATCTACATTATATAAATTATAATTATTTATTTATTAAAAATATCACGAGATATCATGTACACAGTACTCCCGATAATGTAATAATTTGCCCTCTTTACCCTTCATCCATTTTGACCAACAGTAAAGGAAGAGAAAGGAGACATCTTAATTACTAGAAGCAATGGTAATGAGTAAAAAGAGCTCTACATGAGTGATGGTGGTCCATCTCTCCGCAGGTCATGCCTAAATTGTCCTCATATAAAAAACAAAATTAATTAATTAGATATTTATCTTTATGCGATACATAACATTTATTTATAAATAAATTAATAGTAATTATAATTTTGAAAAAAGGGTTAAACAATATTTGTACAATCACATGTCTACAAATATCAACTTAATTATAGAAATTTAAAATTTTGAGGACCCTTCATAATAAACAAATCTAATTATAAAAATTATATACAAGCTCTTTGGCAACCAAAGTTTTTTAATTTTTTAACTAAAAATGCAAAAAAAAAAAAAAAAATCCAACATGATCCGTTTGACAAAAAATACAAAAGCTAAAAAACTAAAAAAAATTAAATCAAAACACTAATTCATAAAATATTATATTTCAACTCTTACTAGTTTTCAAATATAATAGTACTTCTCATTCATAACTTGTTTACAATTACTACCAACTATATATAATTATTATTTATAAAATGATAAAATTGTCTAATTTAAATAAAAAGTAAAAAAAATTAATTTTTTATCCAAACAATCAATTTTAAAAAAATTAACTTAAAAATTAAGTTATTAAACAACCTACTTTGAATCAAATTTAGTTTTTTTTGCCGAAAACGTAAAAGAGTAAAAAAAAACTAATTTTTAAGTTAGTTGCCCATCGGTAGGGTCTAATTTTCAACTAGCTTATTTTTTTTTTTTTGATCAAAGGGATGGCTGAGATTAGAATCCGAGTTAGTGAGTAAATCAAAAAGTTCCTTAACCACTAGGACAGACGCCTTATCCGATTTTTAACTAGCTTAAAAGCTAGTATTTTTACTCTTTTGTATTTTTAGCTACAAAGTTAAAATTTGATTCAAAGTGAATTATTTGAAAACTTAGTTTTTAAGTTAGCATGTTTTAATTTAGTTATTTTAGTAAAAAGTTATTTTTTTATTTTTTATTCAAAATAGATAATTTCGCTCTTCTATATATTTGATATTAATAATAATACTTAGTTGGTAGTGATTATAAATGATTTATAAATAAGAAGTATTATTGTATTTGAAAAGTGATTAAAGTTTAAATAGATATTCCAGGAGTTAGTATTTTGATTTGATTTTTTAATTTTTTAATTTTTTTTAATTTTTTTTCCATAACGAACTATATTGAATTTTTTGCGTTTTTATTCAAAAAGTCAAAAAAATTAGAGTTCTCAACTAGACTCTTAACTTTATGCCTTTTTGTTTATTGATTTTTTAGTTTTTTTTATATTTTTTGTCTTTTTGTTTATTAACTTAAAATATTTTTATATATTTTAAAAAATATTATAATTTTTATTATACACATTTATTTTTTTATAAAAATTATATTTTAAAAATTTACTTGTCAAAATCTATTAAACAAAATCAAATATTAAATACAAAATTATCTAAAAAAATTTTAAAAAATTGTAACAACTTTAACCTAAGCTTTTTTGTCTTTTAGCATAAAGACACTTTAAGCTAATTTTTTTTAATTTATTGTCTTTTAGTTTAAAGTCACTTCACAAATTAAACTTTTAGCTTATTTGTCTTAAAGTAACTTTAAGCAAAAAAAACATAACTTAAAGTCAAGTTGTCAAGCGAGACCTATATATAGTTGGTAGTAATAAATAAATTATAAATGATAGGTATAGGTATTTGTATTTTAAATATGGTAAAAATTTAAATAAAATAATCTAAAACTTAATATTTTAATTTAATTTTAAATTTTTTAACTTTTTTATTTTTCTCTCAAACATATTATGTTAATTTTTTTTACATTTTTAGATAAAAAAAACTAAAAAACTCAAGTAACCAATCAAGGCCTTAGCGTGGGCTCCATTACAGTCATCAGTATTTAGTGTATTTTTTTTAGTATAAATAAAATTTTCCAGTCAAGAAACTCTGTACAACCCCGTAGCCCGATCTCAAACTCCAGCATAAACATAAGCTCCCATTTCTGATACCTCATCTCTCTCTCTCTCTCTCTCTCTCTCTCTCTCTCCATGAAGCGTTAATTCTTGATATCTCCTCACTTTTCCTTTCTCTATCCACTGGCATTGTGATTAGGGCAAATTACAGAGTTGAATGCGCGTATTTTCGTGAAGCGAGTCTGATTTTGGCAGCGGAGATCGAACTTAACGGTGGATGGATTCGTTTGATTGAAGCTTCTGTCTGAGTTTAACGTTCGAAGTATCTAATGGACTCGATCTGGAGTGACAATGGCGCTCCAAGCGCTTGGCATTTCGCGCTCGCGACATACTTCGCTTTTGGCTTCGTCGCCGCCAGGTTCTTCCTTGACAGATTCATCTTTCGTGTAAGCTTCTCGCTATATAGGTTTTACTGTCTCTTTATAATGTTTGGTGTGACTGCGAAATCGTAGCATTTAACTTAATTACCGACTAGTACTGTTATTTTTCTTGTATTCTTGAATTGGAGTTGTGTGGTAACGGAGGACCTGTTTATATGGTTTGATTCTTGCTCATTTTTCAACTTCATATGCTCGTATGCGCAAATATTGATATGCTCTTTATAATGTTCGGTTTGACTTCGAAATGGAAGCATTTAACGTAATTACCGACTGGTCCTGTTATTTTTCTTGCTTTCTTGAATTGGAGTTGTGTGGTAATGGAGGACCTGTTTGGAAGGTTTGATTCTTGCTCATTTTTCAACTGCATATGCTCGTCTACGCAAATATTCAGATGCTGTTCATAGTGTTCGATTTGACTTCGAAATCAAAGCATTTAACGTAATTAACTGACTGATATTTTTATTTTTCTTGCTTTCTTGAATTGGATTTAGGTGGTAACGGAGGACCTGTTTAAAAGATTTGATTCTTGCTCATTTTTCAACTTCATATGCTCGTATACACAAATACTCAAAGAAAAGTAGAAGGGAAATGCACATGAATCCAATTTTGTTCAAAGAATTATGTCAATGTCTAGAATGCAAACATGAAAAAAAACATGAATAAGACAAGCTCAAGCACATAAGAGTTATACAGGGGTGAGATGTCATATTGTGCAACTGCACTTAATTCGATGCTGATGTTAGTTATTTGATGGTGGTAGTCACATTTTGCAACTCCACTTATACTCAGGGTCACAATTATGCTCTCAAATTGTCCTATGCTTTAGTGTTGTTGAATCAATGTTTCGTTATCTAACTATAAATAAAGAAGTCTACTTGATTTTTGAACGTGGATTGTCAATAGCTTATCATACAGCATCCTTGTGCACCTAAAGGGGCTGAATGAGTCTAGAGGAATGCAAGTGAATGTGAAAAAAAAAAAAAAAATCAAGAAGAGTTCTTTGATGAAGAGAGACATAGTATTTTTTATTTGATGTTGCAGCATTGCGTGAGTCCATTAATTGTGTCCACGCAAACAAAAGTGAAAATCAAGAAAGAGGATTTATTGATGGTAGAATGACAGTAACTTTTATATGATGTTGCAACATTGAGTGGATCAATTAATTTTGGTCAGAAAAGACAAATGGTGCTGATGCCAGCTGATGCCATTCTTTACGACCCTAATGTGGCTTAATTGTTCCATTATAATTGATTTGGTTTGAGGATGACATCGCTTTTTCACTAGGAGAAATTAACTTGCCTTTGGAAGTACGTCTACTGCTTCAGGTCATTGGACTTTAAGCTGTGGCTGAGTTCAGGTGAACTGATTGAGGCTTGCCAATGGAAGTTAGTTGCAAAATTATCAAACTGTGTGTTAGTCAGTCAACTAAAAGGTAGTTGAAGGTCTGGAATAGTTCTTGCAATAATTAAACTGTAAATCTTTCAATGTCCACATTCCCTTTGGTGAACAACTAGTTGTATATCACTGGTCTAGTTATTGCTGCTTTATTTGTTGCCGTGGAAATCATTTATTGGCCCATAAGAGCTTTAATCAAAATGTGAAAACTGTTTATTGGGTCATATTCGTGCTGTTAATTTTTAATTACATATAGTGCAGATCATGTTGAAATTCTAAATATTTTGTTATTGAGTTGCCAATGTGCCAAGCATGAAAAGGAGCATGCTACCATCCAATGTGCCCTAGCTCAATCATTTGTTTTGGAGCATTTGAAAGGAATTATTAACACAACTTTATATATGTTGTGCTTCCAAGTCTCATGTTGAAATCAAATTAACTTAGGAAACTTTTTCATTGGAAATCACGGGGAAGTGGATAATGTTGCTCTTTTGTGAATTTTGGACTCTTTTTAAATTTTAATTATATTGTCTCTCATTTCTATGTATGCCTTTTGTATACCTCATACATCATCTCTTTCCTTAGGCCTTTTCCCTTTTACGATCGCATATTGGCTATTTGAGTAAGGAGAAAAGAAACATGAGAAGAAACTTTTCGATCACAGCTACTCAAATCTTGTCCATTAAACTTTATGAGGAGCTCTACTTTTTGCTAGAGGATAGGCCACCTAGAAGTTCTCATTGCGCTTTGAGTATCCATGTGTTCTTTCACCGATCCTCTTGTCATGAAAGTACTTTATTGTATATGATTAAATCATCTTGCTTGATTAGCTCTCGCCTAGTAGAATGACATTTCGAACACTTGCATTTAAGAACTTTCTGTTTGTCTGTAATATGCTATTTGTTATGGCATGTCTTGGGCTCCCACATGCAAACTCCAACTCCTATTGTTTTTCTTAATAATATTTTCTTTTATTCTTATTCGTTCATCTTATTGTTCATTGTTGTTCTACTCATTATATTAAACATGCTTTGTGAGTGCCGAGATTATAATGCATAACCACCCTTAACATCATCAGGCGAAATGTTCACTTAACATTATTGTTATCATATAATTGCACAATATTGTGATAGAACTTGTCTTCATTTAAACTGTAGAGTTCAATGGAATTGTTTTCTTTAATCTTTCCTTTTTTTTTTTTGTATGTGTGTGTTGTTTATAAGCGCTTCTAATACATCTATAGTTTGAATTCTTTTTTGCACAAATGAATTTTAACCTTTTTTTCGTCAGCGAATTTTAACCTGCTTATGTGACAAAAGAAGATATTTCTCATTCTCACTTTTATTTACGCTATGAAGTTGAAAAGGTATGATCTGCACAAAACACACTTCGTAAATTAAGCATCATCTAAGTGGCCGAGCCAAGAGTTTCTAGTTAGACTATATTCTGGATTGGCAACTCAAATTCAGTAGATAGAAAAGTCATATCATTTCAGGTAAAGTATCACAGGTCTTGGAAACGATAAGATACTTATTTACTGTAGTGTGGTCTGGTAGCTGCGGGGAAACATTCTTGCTTTATTAGGCATGCATTAGATCCTTCATAGTATTGGGAAGGGGTTATGGTTGATTGGTGGGGAGGTAGGTTTGGGAGGCAGAGGTGGAAGCATGGAGGCTAGCTCCCCTGCACTTGACGTGGTTCCTCTGGAGGGAGCGACATAGGAGGACATTTCAAGGTGTGGAGGAGCATCTTCGTGGGCTTAAAAGTTTCTTTTTGTCCATTTTTGTATAGTTGGGCCCTGGGGTTTGAGGCAGGGTTATGCCTAGTCTTGGTCTTTTTCATGAATTTTGTCCATTCTCTCCTTTGGTATGAAGCTTTCAGCCTTTTTGTCTTTTGATTGTATAGGCCTCTTGTTTTTGTGCTTTTGTGTTTGTTATGGTTCAACCTGTGTACTTGGGTAGTACCCCTTTCATGCTCTTTCGATACAATTACTTCACTTATGGACTTGTGGGATCCTCAATGTGCATTTCAATATTTTGTGCTGAAGGAAATGCAGACATCAAGTAACTTTGACCAAAGAATTGATGAATAAAGAAAAATTAAGTGGAAGACTCAAAAAATGTTGGTACATAACAATTGAGACTCATTTTAGGAAGAAAATGATGATGATATCTAAACAAAAAGCAATGTTTCAATTACTCATGTTTATGATAATTCAAACACTTAATTTTCCCAATATTTCTTAATTTTATACATTCTAATCATTCTTGCATATTTTTCAGAGGCTGGCGATTTGGTTGCTTTGCAATGGTGCCGCCCCCTTAAAGATAAATGAAAATACACATGCAAAGGTAGTAAAATGCGCAGAGTCTATGTGGAAACTGACATACTATGCGACTATTGAAGTATGTGTTCTAACAATTATCTACCATGAGCCATGGTTCAGAGATGTGAAAGGATACTTCAGAGGATGGCCAAATCAAGAATTGAAGTGAGTAATAAATACCTTGTACCCTTGTCGGAACATTGGATAGATGAACCTCATTGGTTGAATGTTTAACAGAAGGCGTTATTATTCTGCAACTTTCTAATGTTTTATCATATCAAGCTTTGTTGTACAAGCAATGACACCAAAGTCCCAAAGCAGGAACCTGAATGATGCTATTTTAAGCCCTCTCCATTTAGATCTTTACTTTGATTAGCATAGAAATCCCATGCAACTAACAAAAATAGGAACTCGCTACTGAACCATCTATTAGCAATTTGTTAGGTGGTTTTGAGGTGCATAACTTGTTGCATGAATAAATGCTAACCTGGTTGTCAGCATGAAAGTTGTCTTGAAAGGGAACTTCTCTTGATACCCACTTCAGTTCAGCCAGAGCCATAGATCTTTTTGTGTGGTGAATTCTGTGATCTTCAATCACCTCCAAGTTAGCATCACTCCTATGCACAACTTACCTTAATATCATGGTGATAACAACAATTTTTTTGAAGTTTAGAAGAGCAAAAACATTTTGGACAACCTTTTTCTTTGTGAGGAAATTATGTATTTTTAATCGTTTTTTTGCAAGTAGAGAATTTGAAGGACCTAGAAAATTTGCTTCTATCATATTCTCACCATATTGATCTCCGTATGTATATATGACCATCTTTTTATGGGTTTCATCTCCTATAGTCAAATAATTGGTCTTTTCTTCCGAACAAAATATTTGTAAAATATTTTGTCCTGAAGAGACACGTTTAATAATTTCCCTTTCGTCTGCAAGTGGAATGCGAAAGTGACATTGCGTGTTCCTTTGCTAAGATATTATTCTAACTATCCCAGGACTGATTGATCGAGTACAAAATTGGTTTTTGACTAGGGTCTACTTACTGCCACCAGCTTATGAACTTGTGAATCCAGAATGCTTCTTAATGTATTTGAGCATTAAACTGATAATGTTGATATTCGTAATTTTGTTCAATGACCTGTTTGATTTGTCATTTCAGGACTCCCCTAAAGTTTTTGTATATGTGCCAGTGTGGGTTCTACCTCTACAGCATTGCTGCCCTCCTTACATGGGAAACTCGAAGGAAAGATTTTTCAGTGATGATGTCTCATCATGTGGTCACTGTTATTTTGATTGGGTATTCATATATTACAAGGTATCTTTCAAGTTTTGCGTGTGCTTGTACTTGCATGTGTGTGTTTGGCTGAAATTGTGTGTGCATTGTTTTAGTTTGCTAGCATTGTTTCATTGTGGATTATGGCCCACATCAAACCCTTAATTTTGGTGTTGGATGAGCTATTAATTGTGCATGAGAAGGCATAAATCTCTACTGTTCAAAACTTGTTATCCTTTCTGGAACCTTTCCACCCTTGGGTGCTTACTGTTTAGCTGTAAGATTCACAGTTCTGATGCACCTATTTCCTGAGTCTGTTATAACAAACACTGAAAAGCATAAAGAAGCTAAGTCACCTATTTTTATGATTTTCAGTGATGATGTCTCATCATGTGGTCACCTATTTTTTGTATTCTTGTTTTTAGATATTTTATGTTTTTGGTTTTTTTAACTTTTTGATACTCTCTATTAGGTTTAAGGTTTTGTTTTTTGTTTTCCTTATTTTTTCAATGTTCTTTAAATATTTATGATTTTTAGTTTTTAATATTGAGGTTCAGGGATTAGATTTTAGGGTTTCAGGATTTGATTATTCACATTTTATTCCCAAAATTATCATTATTTTATTTATTCCATCCCTCAACTATCAATTGTACCTATTTCATCCCTCAATTTTGTGTAGAGCGGTTATTCAAACGAGCGGTTATTCAAACCAGTAACGATAGAAGTTTGGCTATCAAGCCCAAAAAATAAAATAAAATAGACATTACACGATTTTGACAATTTAAATGACCTTTTCATAATTTGGACAATTTAAATGTAGCAACCAAACATGTCTTTTCAATCACTAAAAAAAATAAAAGAATTCAATAATTTTGGCTTAGTTACAAAGAGAGATATTCGTCTATTTATATATGGAGTAGATTTACAAAAAGAATAAAGAATTTTAAATATAGAAAAGAAATAAAATCAAAGATAATATAGCCATAAAATAAGAAATCTTAATTTCCTAAAAGATATTATTTCTAGTATTCTCTCTCAAGCTGAGACAAAGATATCAATCAAACTCAGCTTAACAATTGAAAGCTTGAGCAGAGATGGTCCTACTGGCTTAACTACAAAGACAGATAGCCATCTATTTATATTAATGGAGTAGATTTACAACAACAAAAAATAATAAAGAATCTGCAATATAAGAAAGAAATAAAATCAAAGCTAACAATAAAATAAGAAATCTTAATTTTTTAAGAGAGATTATTTTCAATACTCGCCCTCAAGTTTGGACAAAGATATCAATCAAACCCAGCTTGACAATTGAAGTCTTGAACAAAGATGGTCCCACTGGTTTAGTGAATTTGTCTGCAGTTTGATCAGATGAAGAGACAAAAGAGGGGGTCAGAATGTGTGCTCGAATTTTTTTTTGAATAAAATGAATGTCAACTTCTATATGTTTAGTCTGTTCATGAAGGACTAAATCTGAAGCAAGCATAATGGTAGACTTGTCAAAAAATAATAGAGAAGATCATTTTTCCTCAAAGCCCAACTCACTATGAATAGGTCGAAGCCAAAGTATTTCACGAGTGCCTTATGTCGTAGCCCGATACTCTGCCTCAACTAAAGATCATGAGACAACTGCCTGTTTTTTACTTTTTCATGATATAAGATGATGACCATCAAAAATACACAAACCAGATACAGAATGTCAGTCAGTTTTAGATCCAACATAATCCACATCAGTAAAACATGAGAGTCTAGATTGAGTTCCAACAGAGAAGAATAAACCAAGTATGGGACAGGTCTTGAGGTACCTTGAGATATCAAGGACTACATCTAGATAACTCTTACGAGGGGCATGCATAAACTGACTGACTACACTTGCTTCAAAAGTCAAGTTTGGTTTAGGATTAGTCAGATAAATTAATCGGCTAACCAGACGTTAATACATAGATGAGTTAGAAAGTAAGTAACTCTCTAGATTTAGCGGAGATCTTAACATTTGGATCCATCGGAGTAGATGCCGATTTACACCCCAACATGCCGGTGTCTTAAAGGAGATCAAGAGTATACTTTCTTTGTGAAAGAGATATCCTATGATGAGAACGAGCAACCTCAATATTAAGGAAGTACTTGAAAGGGCCCAAATTCTTAATATCAAAAACCCTACCAAGATCTTGTTTTACCTAAGGAATGCCTGATGTATTGTCTTCAGTGAGAATAATATCATTAATGTAGACTAATAAAATGATACGACGACCATCAAGGCGTCTACGAATAAAATGTGTGGTCAGAGTGACCTTAGGTAACTCCATAGATGAGATAACATTACTGAACCGACAAAATCACGCTCTGGGTGATTGTTTCAATTCATAAAGAGATTTACGGAGGTAACATACTTTCTTAGAATAATCCCCCTTAGCCCAAAAACTCGGCGGAGGGTCCATATAGATGGTTTCAAGTAAGTTTCCATGAAGGAAGGCATTCTTGACATTCAGTTGGTGAAAAGGCCAACAATGAAAAGCGGTCAAGAATACAAGCAGATGAACAAAAGTCAATTTCGCAACAGGGGCAAAGTTAGCACCAAAATCTTTACCGGGAACATGGGTAAAGCCTTTACCCACGATATGGGTCTTATATCGATCCATAGAACCATCAACTAAATGCTTCACACTAAATACCTACTTACACTTCACAGTCTTCTCACCAACGGGTAAAGATATAAGTTTCCAGGTACAATTAGATTCTAAGGCATCCATCTCGGTTTTCATGACAGTGACCCACTGTGGATTAGCATTCGTCTCAATTTTTATGGCAGTGACCCACTATGGATTCTGGAGAGCTTTAGACACAGATCGGGGAGTTGGCACATAAGTAATCTTGCCAATGAATGTACGGTAAGAAGCTGAATGACCATAATAAGAAATGTACAGGGAGATAGGATGGTTAGTATTACTAAGCCAATCATAACAGGAAGGGGGTTTGTGAGTACGGGGAGGATAATGAGGAGAAGGTGAGGAAATTTCTGAACTTGTGTCCAAAGAGATCCCTGGCAAAGGAGGTTGAGAGTGAGGGTGACGAGAGTACCTCTTCAATGGGGGAGGAGGCCCTTGTTCTGGGGGAGATGTGAGTTCCATTACCGATGGGGAGTCAAAAATGGGAACTAGTCGAGCACTTGGGAAAAGGTCTACCATGGAAATAGAAGGGGCAGAATCCTGTAAGATGGACACAAAGCTATAAAAAGGAATATCCTCGCAGAAAGTGACATCAAGGGAGTGAGACATCTGGCGAGAGATAAGATCATAGCAACAATAATATTTGGACATAACGAAATAACCAAAAAAGATACATTTAACAGATTTATTATCTAATTTGTACACATTGGGTTTCGATTCTGAACAAGACAAGTATGCCCAAACACCATAGGGAGAAGGGGAAGTAAAGTATGATCTGGCTGAAGTACTTGAAGAGGAGCTAAACCATGTAAAGTTTGACTAGGAGTGCAGTTAATGAGGTAAACCGCAGTAAGGAAAACATACGCCAATATGACTTAGGTACATGCACGGCATAGAGGGGGCAACGAACGACAGACATAATATGACGATTCTTACGTTTTGCGACATCGTGCTGTTCGGAAGTATAGGGACAGATAAGTTGTTGGAAGATAACCTACTGACTAAGATAGGAACAAAGGTATCAGAAATGTGCTCACCACCATTATCAGAACATATTTGGCGAACAACATTAAACTGGGTTTTGACCATTTGGAGAAATTGAACAAATATAAGTAACACGTCAGATTTTCGTTTTAGTAAATACACTCATGTGCAACGAGAATGGTCATCAATAAAAGTCACATAATAACGATATCCAGACAAAGCAGCAACCGGGGAGGGTCCTCATATCCGAATGAATAAGATAAAAAAATACCAGACATACAATGCATGCGAGGAATAAAAGTAGTATGAGTATGTTTAGAAAGTTCACACACCGCACAATGAATTTGATGGTCTTTACGTGCTTTCTGAAATGATGGAAATAACAAACACAAATATTAAAAATTTGTATGTCCTAAACGACCTTGTCAAATATTTAAAGTTTGAAGTGAAAAAATAGAGGATGAAGTCTCCGGCAAGACAGACACCTGATGACTTGGAGGTGGCTTCCCAAAGTAATACAGCCTATCATGCTCATATCCCTTGCCAAAAACTCTCTTCGAACTTAGGTCATAAAGCAAACAATGCGTTGGTAAGAAACTGATAGCACAATTAAGATTTTTAGCAAGACGACTAACATAGAGGAGATTAAAAGTAAAATTAGGAACATAAAGAACAGAGTCAAGGGTAATATCAGGAGATAAGGACACAACACCCTTATGACGAATAGTCGAGGTGAAGCCATCAACAAGGCAAATAGTATGATTTGCAGAAAGGACATGGGCAAAAAATAAAGATAACTCACTAGTCATATGATCACTGGTTTCAAAATCCAGAACTCAAGTAGGTTTATCAAACCGAACATGTAGAGCAGTGGGAATATCTAAGGCCAAAGTAGCTGTGGGAGTGGAGGAGATGCCCTGAGCCTGAGCAGTGAGAGAGCCAATTTGTTCCTGAAGCTGACTAATCTGAGTTTGGAGTCGACTAAAATTAGGCAGGACGGGAAGTTTAGGACTGGCAACATTCTTGGCAATGGCAGCAATGCGAGAGTACTTAGAAACAAAGGCACGGTTCCGCGCGAAGCGTTGCTTTAATTTGGGTAAAGTTTGAAGTAACGAGCCTTAGGCCCTTAGTGTGTCCCAATTCGCCGCAATGGTAACAAATAATCTTTTCCAATCGGGGTACAAGATCCAGAACTAACAGCAAGAGCCATATGATCTAGCATAACTAGAGGAGAAAAGGAGGATGGAGAAGTGGATTGAAGTAACCGACGTCGACGCTCTTCACCATCAATAGTAGCAAAAGCTTTATATAAATATAAAAAAGGTATAGGTGATATGTTCAAAATATGAATGCGGAGAGACTCAAATTTAGGTTTCAAACCCATCAAGAACTGATATGTATGCTGACGAGCAAACCGTTTAACCATGATAAAAGCTGCCTCAGCTGGAAAGTCACTTAATGGCTCATATTGGGCCAACTCTTCCCATCGAAACTATAAATACCCAAAAAATTCGGCCACCGAAAATCCTAAAACTTCCTGGGAGGCATGAGAAATATCTTGATACAACTCAAAAATGCGGGCATTGTTTCAAGCACATGCATACATCTGTGTCAATGCAGTTCATAACAGAGGAACGGTATCATCATACATGAACATATTGTAGACATGTTTCTCCATATAATTGAAGTCCCAATTCAAGATGGTGCAATTATTAATATCCCACTGAATATGCTTAGGATCGATCTCTGGACATAACTACTCAGCTTCCAAAAGCCAACTAAATTTTCTTTTTCCCTCAAGAAAGAGACGAAGAGATTGGTTTTAGGTAGCAAATTTTTCCCACTCAGTAAGACACTAGTAATACGATAAGCTGGTGCATGTTGAGAAAGAGAAAATCTAATGGGAATGTCCTAGAGATAGCCTTATTACTGGAGTCAGTCCTATTGTCCAATAAATAGATGCAAAGCAATCAAAGGAATAGATAGCCAGAGAAACGACAAAATCAAGTACAATGCTACATGAACAACAACGGTAGCTCAAAAAAGGTGTGGAGACAACAAAAAGGGTTTTACCATATTAGCAAATCACAGATCGAGAATAGTGTGCGTGGCAGCACTAAATCAAGCTGGAGAGCCAAAGATAGAACCAAGTTGGCCAACCAAAGCTGTTAAGAGCCAGAGAAGTCGTTAGCGGTGGTGACGAGGTATGGTTCTCGCAAGGGGTATGTCGACGATGGTGAGGTATGGATGTCGAGCACAATGGTGAACCAGAGTTGCGAACTAGGGTATCTTGGGTGGCGTCAATGGCAAAGGATGACGTCTGCGACGTCAAGGGTGGCTGTGATGACTAGAGATAGGGTTTTCGACTACTGGCGAAGGCGACTGTGGCAGGATTAAGGTTTGCGAAAGCATCAATGGCGAGATTAGGGATATGTGAAGGCGTTAATGGCGAGATTAGGGTTGGTGAAGGATGATCGACGAAGGATGATCGGTGGCATAGGAGTGGTTGTCGGTGAGGGAGAGTCGGCTAGGGTTCTGGCGAAGGAGGGACGACTAGGGTTTTTGGACTGCGATTTTTTTTTATGAAGGATTTGGCTCTGATACAAAAATGAATAAAAGAATTCGATAATTTTGG
>JAULJZ010000020.1:2960859-2972266 GCA_032270985.1 Heliamphora pulchella | reverse complement strand
AGGTGTTGATGAGCCAAGACAGAATCTTGTAGTGAACACTGTCCCAGTCTTCTAGACGAGTTGCAAATGCCTCTTTCATCTCGCTGCTGGTCTGTACGGGTTTAGGAATGACTCCAATCACATAGCGCCATAGTCGACGGTCTTTCAAGAAAACCTCCATGTTTTGAGCCTAGATACTATAATTGGATCCATCAAATATAATATCAATAGAACGGACAATGGAATCGAGGGTCGATGCTGATTGAGACATTTTATTTAAAACAAAAATAAATAAATAAATAAATAAATAAAAAATTTGATTGCGCAGCGGTGAGAGGCACACAGGAGATTGATGAAGAAGAAGTGAGCACCGGCGTCGGCGGCGTGGTGGAAAGGCAAAGCAGCGCCGACGGCAAGGGAACAAAGGCGGCAGCACAATGGCGTCAACAGCACGGGGGGCGCTGGCAGCAAGGGAGGCCGTGGGTTCAGCAGAGGCAGCGACGGCAACAGATTGAGGGGGCCGAGGGTTCAGCAGAGGTAGCGGCAGCGATCAGCGCCGGCGCCAAGGGAACGAAGGCGGCAGCATAGTGGCGTCAACAGCACGGGGGGCGTTCGTCACAGTAAGGGAGGTCGAGGGTTCAGCAGAGGCAGCGGCGGCAACAGATTGAGCAGGCTTCGATTGGACCTCGGGACAGTCGCCGGAGAGCGCCTGTTGGTGCTTCGCCGGAAGACGTCGTTGGTGCGTTCGTCGTTGAGCGGCGGCGACCTGGGTGTGGTGCGGCAGCGAACTGAAACAGTCGTCCTGGGACAGTCGCCGGAGGGCACCTGTTGGTGCTTCGCCGGAAGACGTCGTTGGTGCGTTCGTCGTTGAGCGACGGCGACCTGGGTGCAACGGCAACGCGAGGGGCAGGGTCGGCGACCTGACTGAGTCGGCTGCTAAGGTTTGGTAGAACCTAGCTTTGATACCATGAAGAAATTGAAACAAGAAAAATAATTGTATATTTTCAGTATATTGAAACTGTACAATATATGGCCTATTTATAGGCGAATAGGGATAAAAAAGAAAGAAAATACAATAGAGAATAAAATCAAATCAGAATAAAATCAATCTAATATTTTAACAATCAATCTAATATTCTAATAAGTTATTTTCCTGGTCTGTTTGTCATTTTTAAAACCAACCAATAGCTTTATATAGGTTAAAGTTTGAAGTAGAAATGGTGAATATTTAATAAATATATTAAATTCTAATTAAAATAAAAAATAAATAGTTATAATTTTTACAATTATTTTAAAAAATTATAATTTATTGTTAAAGTTAATAATAAAAAATTAAAAACTGGCTCGGGAAACAACACCAAACACCCAGTCTGTTTGTTACAGAATTAATTACATTCTAGTCATTTATAGAGTAATATATGTAGATTTTACATGGATTTAAGCCCATGTTTGTGAATTGGGATAGCTTAAAATCTCTTTTTTTTTCAATTAAAAAAAGTTAGCTTTCAAGCAGAGTACTATTTCACATCCCATTTCAAAAAGTCAATTAACTTTTTCAACTTTTTTTTTTCAAGAAAAAAAATTATATTCACATACTGAACACTGTATTTGTTTTAAAAAAATTAAAGAGATTGTAATTCCTTCAATTTAAAATCCACTTTACTCGAACACTACTTAAAAATGAAAATAAATGACATATTACATATTTTAATAAAAAAGTTTTAAAAAAAAAGTAATATAAAAAATTATACCCAGCAATAAAAAAATCTATTCTTTTCTAAAAAGGCTAAATCTCTGAAAAGTCCAATTTTTTAAAAATCTCAAACTCCTAAATAGCTAGAATTACTTTTTGGAATTAGTTTTGTGCTTCGTTGCTGTATGCTTAGCCTTTGTTTGGCCTTGTTTTTTTTAAAAAAATTTGCTTAAAAGCTTATTAAAAAATCTACTTGTTTAGCCTCTTACTGTAATCAATTGATTTTTTTACATATTTTCATATTTACTTTTTTTTTTTTGTAAAAAATCAAAAAATCTATTAAAAAAAACTAGGCCAATGACAAACTTAATCATTTATAAATATGTTGAACTCACAACACTTACATGAAGGTTCACATGTATATGAATCTACATATGAATGATTGAATTAGTTTTTGTGACTAGTTCTGTACATGGTTTATGTATACTTAAAATTTTTCTTTTTCCATTTTTTTTTGAAAATAAGTTAAGATTCAATGAAAAAAATGTCCATTAAGAATTTTAAGTGACTCTTTTCATCTTCAGCCCAAACATGTATTTTTCTATAATTATTATCATTATAAACATGTGAAAAAGTAAAAAATTTAAATGAAAAATGTTTAGAAAAGACAAAAAAAAGTCACTTACTAAAAAAGTTATTCAAAACACAAACTTAGACAAAAGATTAAAACAAACAGTAAAAATTGAACAAGGCACAAAGCATAATTCCCAATGACGCATAACAAATGGGTTTTTTAACACATTTCTCCCTTTAACCATTCAAGTTTTATTTACTTTACCATCATTTATTAATTGAATCTATTTAATCCCTAATCTAATTACTTGAATCTATTAAGTAAATCACTAATTAATGTTAGGCTCATTTAAAATAATTAAAATTTTAAGGCATATGTCCCTTTAATTTTTTGAAATATATTCATTTATCTAGGATCTTTTGATTAAATATATTTAATTCTCAAGCAAACTAATTTGAATATATTAAAATCAAATCACCAATTGATATTATATTAATAGGCAATAAAATAAAATATTGTTGTACAAGTATTTTTCTGTCTATCAACATAACAGTTCGTTTGGGCTAACAATGAAGAATTTGATTTATCTGTCTTTTTAATATTTTTTTAGTTTTTTACGTTTATTTTTACTTTTTCAATTTGTCTTGATAAGAAAAATCGAAAAAAATAAAAATTTGACCAAGTGATAAAAAATACTTAACACTAAAAAAATCAACGCAAATATGTTTTATTAGTTTATTTTGACTTATTTGTATCTTTTTGATTTTTTTTAATCTTTTAATTAATTGTTTTTACCTATTAGATTTGTTTCGATGAGAGGGGTTTGTTGAAGGTAAAACTGCCAAGATCATTATTTTTGTAAACGATTTTTAGTAAAAAACTTAACTGGACGAACAAACGTCGAAACGGGCTCCAGATAAAACTTTTGACGTCGAACGATCAAAATTAAAATCCGTGCAACCAAAGTTAATTTAGAAAAATACCTTTTTACCGGTCAAATCTTCAACTACATTTTTTGATTCCGAGTTGAAACTCCCGTCAAACTTTCTACTGTATTCTCTTATGCAATTCTTGAATGTAATGTGGGTTACAAACTATCAAGAACTCGTATTGGTAAAATCTGGACAGTTTTGTCTTGAAAATCAAGTTATGAAACTGGTTCAGCCTACCCGCATATTTAAAGGGATACAACAAGGACCTGTAGAGTAATTATGAGTAAAACTTACAGTGGAACACATACACCTATCAGCGGTTTTCGCAATTAAGCAAACCTCATAGCGGTATCTGTAATTATGAAAACCTTGCAGCGGTTTCTGCAATTTTCATAAAACACTGAATTACAATTCACACTACGAAAAAACTATAATTGCACTCTGACCCATAATCTCAAAACCTTCTTGCATTGAGCTCCTGAAATTAAATGCTTAACATTTTTTCACACGTTAAGATTCTCAATACCCGCCAATTAAATTTAATTACTGACAATTTAATTTAATCGGCATCTTAAAATTTTTTATGCCTTCCGCTTAACTTATTTGACCGCCGGATAATCAAATCCACGTGCAGAGTTTGGCCCGGTCAAAATTTATAAACTTCTTTAAAGGAGTATCGTCACTCCCGATCTTTCGGAACGTGAATTTCGTCAATAATTAATATTCACCATATAAATAATCCTGCTATCCAACTCATCGAAAATATAAACCCATATAAAATCGCACCATCTAATGAATCAAAACAACGAATATTAATTACTCAAATGTATTTCGTTCAATACACACAAAGTGTACTAGTACAGAGAGTCAGAATAATAGACGACGCTATTATTTGTTCCCGGTAACTAAGACAAGCATGCTTAAACTCTGTGCTACGGTCGTACCGATGATATGTCCATTTTCTTCTAAACTGTGAACATAAAATTTATATTCTGCATCTAATCTTCTGTGTGCAAGTTGTACTCTACATACCCAATTAAACACTATACAGAATAAAGGACATCCATGCATAATATTACGGAAATGATATATATGCATTGCTCATAAAAATTCTCATAAAATAAAAAAATAATTTTATTAAAAATAAAATTAAATACTAAAAACATGATTTTCAGTATACCAAGCTTAACAGAATTAAAAAACAAACAATTTTGATTAAAATATTAAAAAGTTCACTTAAAATGAAAATAAAATAAATAAGTAAGAAAATATCTCAAATGAGACTAACATTTGTTAGTGATAAGAAAATATCTCAAATGAAACCAATATTTGTTAGTGATTTGACCTAATAGATTCAAATCAGTTTGTTTAAAAACTAAATAGATTCAATTAATAGTTGAGGAACTAAATAAACATATTTTGAATAAATAGGGAGAGAGGAACTTTAGCGTTTCCATGGGGTAGAACTTTATCAGGGAATAAAGTCTTTATGAGGCTTATCTTGAGCCGCCATCCAAGTACGAATACATTCGTTTAAGATAATATTCTTTGTGTGGAAAGTCTCAAATTCAGGATCTTCCACTGCACAAATTTCATGAGAAACGAAATCATAGGCACGTAGGTTCAGGGTTAGACCGACTACTCCAAGTGCTTAAAAGAGTAGAGGTCCATGATCTAATTGGGATAATTTATGAAGAACAGTGATAATTACTTCTTGTTTGGCTTTGCATATGAGTTTTTGATGTTTTAAAAGATGCTTGATTGGTTTCTGATAGTGAATATTGAATGTATTAAACTAGTTTTCCAGATGACCAATTTAACCGCTTCTGGCAATCGTTCGTGGACCATAATCTTGCTGTAGCATGCCATTCCAACGTTACTCCTTTGGAATTTTGGAACCTCCCGCCGGCAAAAGCCTTGTCAAGTGCCCTCACGTCAAGCCGAGGGAAGAAACTCACAGTCAAGTGGCCACCATTTTCACTCCCAACAGGAGACTACTATATCGCGCTTTACTTCCAAGACAACCGGAGCCCGAGCCCTTATAGCTGGAGAGTTTTCAGTGTGGCGGTGAATGGAAAGGATTTCTATACCAACGTCAACGTCACCACGAATGGCGTGACTGTCTATTCGACACAATCGCCGCTCTCTGGACAGACCGAGATTGTCTTGACTCCCGAGAGCGATTCACCAGTGGGGGCTGTGATCAATGCTGGGGAAATATTTCAAATTTTGCCTCTAGGAAGGAGGACTCTGACTAGAGATGGTACACCCCCAATTTGTTCATTTCTCTATCCTTCACAATTACTGCTTTAATATTTCTCATGTTGAGTTTGTTTATATGGGTATTTTGCAGTGATAGCTATAGAAAAAGTTGCAAGAAGCTTTGACAACCCACCTTCAGATTGGCATGGAGATCCATGTCTACCTAAACAGAATTCATGGACTGGAGTTACATGTTCTGATGGGGGGAGATATGCCCGAGTTGTTTCCATGTAAGTTGATTAGATTTACGGAAGGGACAAAGATCTTTGATGCAGTGATTGATATATGTGTGTGTGTGTGTGCCCGCTTTTGTTTAAGATCGATTAACTGTAAGTTGTAATTGCGAGAGAATTTTATCGACAGTTCATGAGCTTTTTAACATCTCCGATGATTTTCTTTAGGCCACAGGGCAGGTGGTAGTGTAATCTTGTATCAACCTGACGTTACCTGTGCACTCCGTCCTGGTACCTCTAAGAAGGGATCGATGCACTTAACCCAAAAAAAAATTGAGACCAGAATCAGATTAGTTATATGGAAGTCATAATTCAGATATATGCTTTGTGGTTTAATTTAATTATTTGTTAATATGGGTGCTGTATTTTTCATTGCATGAAGAAATCTAACAAGCATTGGGCTCACCGGGGAGCTGTCTGACAGCATAGACCATTTGACTGCACTTACGAGTCTGTAAGTATTTGCCCCTAACCTCATGCTGCCTGGCTTTGATTAACTCAACTGTGTCATTCAATAGGAAAATCTGTTAAATTGGAATGTTTTGTTCACAGTTGGCTTGGAGGCAATAAGCTCTGGGGTCCACTCCCAATTATGGGCTCTTTGAAGGCCCTTGAAACTTTGTAAGTTTCCCTTAAAATGCTTCATTTTTCCCGTTGTCGTCTTTGTTCAGCGTCCTTATATTTTATGGGCAACCCCTGACCCGGGCTTTGCTCGTGATCAAACAAAGGCATTTGGAGGGTAACCAGTTCGAAGGACCGATCCCCGAGTCATTGGGCCACCTTCCTCAACTTCGTGAAGTGTATGTGTCTACCCTGTATAAAAGCTAGCCATCTAGTAATGTAATCCAGTGATTAATTGACCATAACTTACACGGTGGATGACATGATTCCGTTGACAGGTATCTCCAAAATAACAACCTGGATGGTAGCGTACCCGAGTCCCTGGCAAAGAGAAATGGCTTAAAACTTCAGTGAGAAATGCTCTCCCCACTTTGATTTTACAGTTCATATGCATATTTGATTTTGTTGCTTGATTGACCCCTTCACCCTTGTTCTTAATAGGGTCCCTGATATACTTATAACAAGCTACATGAATGTTAGCTAACAAATGTTATGTTTTTTTGCTTTAGGGTTTCCCCCGGAAATCATCTGTCGGAGGTGACATAATGCCAAAGAAATATGCGAAGAGAGGAGTGACAGATCTGCAATTTTAGGCTCAAACAAGATAGTAAGGTTCGATGATGGAGACAATCATTGGAGAGGGTTTGCAGAGGGAGGGAAAGAGATACAGAAACCCCAATTCCCCTTTGAATTTTGATGGTCTACTGTGCGGATACTTAAAGCTTTACACTGTAATTGTGCAATTTTTTCATCATAATGCTGATTCAACTATTCTTAAAACACCTATGATGTGGACAATTTCAGATCAGATCTGCAATTTGTTCAATATAAGAGTTATACTAAGATTTGTTGCTAAAATATGTCTTACACTGGAATGAAGCAAAATGCCTCAAAGATGCAGAATGAATGACATAGAAATAGTATATGTTCCTATAATAGGTTATGTCATTTGGGTTCTTTTAAATGTATGAAGTATTCTTATTGAATGCTCAACACTAAGACAAGAATATAAAATATGTGTTTGATATTTTTAATTGGCACACCAAAGAAGTATATTTTGTAATTTGATTTTACTATAGAATTATGTATAACTCTCATATTATGTAATAAATGCTCTGAAATTCTGTAAATAATATTTATCTTAAATATATTAAAAATTATAAATATTTTGTCGTGTTTTAATACTTCTGATATTAGAATTAGATATATTTGATACTTAGACGCGGACTTAGACTTAACACATGTTTATACCATAATTAATATTTTTCTGTCGAGGATAATATTTTCGATTTAAAAACTTGTCAGTATTTATATGCTTAATAGAAAATAATTTTATTATTTAAATAGCCTACCATATTTTATAAAGGCTTAATAAAAACTAATTATATATTTTAAATGCCCACATGAATTTTTCTTGATAATGACAAGTGGCGCCAGTAGTTAAAAGGAGTTATATGCTTAAGTAGTAGGAGACATGCTTAAGTAGCGGGAAGTTAATGGCGGTTGTAGAAAATTATTTATGAAATTTTTTATAAATATTAGTATTGTAAGTATTATAAAGACGAACACACAAACTGGCAAACTGTCTGTATTTTTTTTTATCTTTTCACAGTAGTAGATCGTAACTTTTGTAACTGGTTCTCCATCGAAGTTAATAAAATCTCAATTTTATTGTTTTGATTCTATTTTCTGTGCCTTTTTCTGGCAAAGTCTTGAAACAAAGCATATAACTCGCACGCAATCGCTTGAGTATTTTAAAGAAAAATTTTCTTTTGAATGAGATCGTTTTTGTGTTTTTGGTAAACAACACCCTTACTAGAGTTCATATTTGACTTTATTAGAGTTCATATACGCGTTTATATAACAATTACATGTGAATGTATATATTAAAAAAAAAGAATTGTAAATTTAGTGAGTATGCACAATCAATACACAAAGGACCGGTCTCAATTAAAGGTTTGCTGTCATAGAAAAGTCTCTAGGTTTGCTATTCTTCCCACGAACGGTGCCAATTGTATGGGGTTAAATTTTGCACTATGTTGAAGATACCAAAACCAGCATCCTCACGATTTTGGAGGCACGGTCGAATTGTTCTGCAAAACAAAGAATTTTGGAGCAAATCTTTCTTTTACCTCATTGGCTAAGTCTAAGATACAAACAATTACATTGTTCTGCATGATTTTAGCAAAATATTTTATCGTATTTGACCAAATTTGACTTATAAAAAATTAACTTGTAAGTTAATTTTAGAATGCACATTTGAAACATTCACCTAATTCTTGTTACATTTGGTTATTCTTATAACAAATAAGAATGAGAGAATGAGAGACAGATCCTTCCTACATGAATTCTTTTGAAATCCTTTACCAGAATTATTTCCACATTTGGTCACTCTCATCTCTTATTCTTATGTTTCAAATTTTAACTAAACACTAGAAAATACAAGTAAAAAATTATAATTTTTACAAAATTATTTTATGTGTAAAATATTTTTTATGTGTTGAAACAAATAGAGCCTAAATTACTTAGCCAATGTTGGCTGAAATGCTTATCTAAATAGTTAAGTCAGTATCGTGAGAAAAAAAAGGAAGTGATAAGAAGAGAGAGCAAAGCTATTGAGAATGAAAGTTGGTAACTTAACAAAGAGGGTATGATTCTATTTATAATAAATAGAGAGGTTGGCTACAAATGTTGTTGGGAAAAATATCAATGTCACAATATATACATGCTCTGTGATCCAGAAAATACATCTTTACCTTGCTCTTGTTCTTATTTTTTTTTTAAATTAGAAAAAACTTGCTTTATATAGAATTTCTGTCATGTGAGTTATAGGAGAATCAATAGCCAATGAATGGTATTGATTTCCAAGATTCAATTGCAAATTGAATGGCCAATTCAATTGCAATTGAATTCTACTATTGAATTCTGAAATTCAATGGTCAATTAAATTCACAAAATTCCAACAAATGTAACTCTTGTCGAAATAGTTTGGATCATTTCTAAAATTTTTTCCCTAGATATATTATGAGGATCTTCCTAAGATTTTAGACTCAAATATTTTAAATCCACATTTTTTATGCTCATCCCAATTGTCGTGGACAAATTCTTCAAATTTGAAAAGAATTAGAAGTCTATCTAGTAAGTTTGATAAGTTTTGCTCTAATTTGACCTCGATTTAGTTCACATCTGAATTTCGACCCAATTTTATCTAAATTTGAGTTTTCTTGGGGTGTGATTAGCAATTAGCTTAAAAGTTAGTATTTTTTTTTTGTATTTTTAGTTAAAAAGCTAAATTAAGTTAAAAGTAGATTGTTTGGTAACTTAATTTTTAAACTAGTTTTTTTGAAGGTAATTATTTCGGTAAAAAGTTAATTTTTTATGTTTTTTGTTCAAAATTGACAATTTTACCTTTATTTATTTAATATTAACAATTATATGTGATTGGTTGTGGTAGTAGATAAGTTATAAATAAAATGTATTATTGTATTTTAAAAACAATGAGAGTTTGAATAAAATATTATGAAAGTTTGTGTTTTGATTTGATTTTTTGATATTTTAATTTTTTTGCTTTCTTGCCAAACATGCAATATTGACTTTTTGACGTTTTTAGCCAAAAAATTAAAAACTAAAAAGTTGCCAATCAAAGCTTAGTCCAACTTGAAATTTCGAAGTCTATTCATTCTGTACGGCACAGTTCAACAATTATAAAGCACAACTTTTTGAATACAGTTATTGGTGTTGTTTGGTATTTCTGATACTAATAGTTTATAGATTATAACTTATAGTAGAAATTGTGAGTTTTGATAAAAATTATAATTTATAACTGAAATAAAAATAATAATAATTATAAATCATAATAAAATTGTAATTATTTTTAAAAAGTTATAATTTATAAAAACTAAAAATTAGTACAAATAGTTTTGCCAAATAAACCCAACCTAGGGGTGTAAAAATAGCCCGAGGTCCAACGGGGGATCGAAACCCGCCCGAAGTCCGTCACTATGCAAGCCCGACCCGGCGTTGGGCTCGGGCCGGGCCTGCCCGTACTGTTCATGGGCTGGACCTGGGCTGCACCCCCTAAGCCTGCCGGACCAGACCGGGCTGAAGCCCGCCTTCCAAGAGCCCACCCTGAGGCCTGCCAAAAGCCCGCCGTTTAGCTAGGGCCTGGGCTAGCCGTTGGGCTCGGCCCGGTCCAGCCCTCTCCCCCCCAAAACGGTCACATTTTAAGATGGGCGGTCCAGATGACATTTTTTTTAGAATCAATGGTTGAGATCTTTTGATCGTTGGGCCCGGCCCGAACGAGGCCCGACCAACGACTAGTTTGTTTTTTTTTAAAATATAATTTTTTTTCCTATAAATAGGGATGCACATTTTGAGTTTTTTTCATCTAAACATCTCTCTTCTCTCTATTTTTTCTCTCTAATTACACAGTGATATTCGAGTTCGATGCAATTGTTGACGAATCAAGGAGTGAAGATTAAAAATCAAGATCAAAATCAAAAGCATAAATCGATCGAGGTCAAGATTAAATATCGGAGTTCCTTAATTCGGTTTGCTTTATTTTTTGTAATTTAATTTATTTGTTGTAATTTGATTTTCTGCAATTTAATTCAATTTTTTAAAAATTTGAATCTCTATTATTTAATTTATTAATTTAATTCTTGCAATATAAATTCTAGTCTCTAAAAAAATTAAACTTTCTACAATTTATTTTATTTGTTGTAATATTTAATTAAATCTTGAATATATATATTTTTATTACTAATTAATCTTTTTAAAAAATTAAATTTTATTTATTTTCTATTTTTAAAAATTCTAGTCTTTAACTTCTAATTTATTAATTTATTTCTTGCAATTTAAATTCTAGTCTATAAAAAATTCAACTTTCTACAATTTAATTTATTTGTTGTAATATTTAATTAAATCCTGAATACATTTTTTAATTTTAATTAATTTTTTAAATTAAAATTTATTTTATTTTCAATTTTTTTAAATTCTAGTATCTATTCTTTAATTTATTAATTTATTTCTTACAATTTAAATTCTAGTCTCTAAAAAAATTAAAATTTCTACAATTTAATTTATTTGTTGTAATATTTAATTATATCTTGAA
>JAULJZ010000020.1:2941004-2951915 GCA_032270985.1 Heliamphora pulchella | reverse complement strand
GCGGTTGCGAGGAGAAGAGGATAATTAAATCGGGTTGTTAGTAACCTAATTTATTTATCGGGAATCTATATCTTAAATGTGGGGAGAATTCAGTGCATTTGATAATTGAAAACTCAAGACATAATTTGAGTTAGGGCAGGGAGTTCAGTCAGAACCTTTAGTGGAATAAGTTCTGGTTCGTGCGAGAAAGGATCTAACTCGGGGACAGAGTTAAGGATATTCGGTTTTCTCGTACGGTTAGCCCAAGTCCTATACTACCTCGTGATCCCTCACGTAGCCCACTACACGCACGGATATTTTTCTTATTGGTTTCGGTTATTATTTAATTTAATTGGAATACCGATTTTACCATCGGGGACATTCAGGGATTAAATTAAATAATGAGGGGCGTTTTTTATTTTTGGCACACCTAGGGATTACTCCCTAGGTGGCCGGCCCTAATAGGAGATGGTCGGTTTTATTTTTATGTTAAGTGTATATCTTCTTTTTTTTTTGAAGGAGAATATATATACACTTAATATCTTTTTTGTTCAAGTTTCTTGAAGGTATATTTAATCATAAAATATCAGATTATTTTATTACTTTTCATGAAAATCGCACAATGTCATTTTTTACGGTCACGACGTCGTTCATCGAACTTTTTTCGCTGCGTTGCTCCAACAGTGTTGATGTGATGGGTGGTGAGTAGTGTGTTAATGTGGCTTTAGAAAGTTAAGTTGAGTTTAATCTAGTTGGGGGTTGTAATGTCCGTGACATAAGAGTTATGCTTGTGGGGCTATGACGAGTTATGGCCAGGACTATGGTATGGGTTGCGAAAGTGCGAATCGATGGTCAGTCATACTAGTGGGTGTTAGCTCGTGAGATGAGCATTGATTTTTTAGGGTGTACTGTACCCATGCGAGTTGGGGGTAACCGTAGTTAGTTGCCCGTTTTGTGTTATGCTACTAGTAGCCTGACGAATAGGTATGGTAGGTCGTTTGTAACTGCTTGGAGGTTGTTTGTTGTGGTTGGATATGAGGTGTGGTTTTGGGTGCGTTAAGACTTATGTACGTCATGAGTCGTGCTATGTCTTGAGACGTGCTGTGTCATAAGTCGTGTGTCTCGAGATTGGGTATAGATGGGAGCATAGTGGATGGGAGCATAGTGGATGGGAGCATAATAATCTCCAGCCCAAGGTGTGTTAGAAAGTCTGAGCTTAGACAGTGTTTCAAAATGTTTCTTACCCTATGGGTTGTTGGTAGCCACAGTGGTACCTTGAGGTTTTGGAGGTCTGTTTGATGACCCTTGTGTTTTTCTCGTGGCGTCGTGCTGAGTTGTGCTTCTTGATAGAAGTTGGAAGTCGTATGAGGAATGAGTATTTGGATTAGAGATGTTGTCGACGGATTAATTATCGAGTGATATGCTTGTATATATAATGAGATGTATGTCGGACGTGGTTGTGATTTGATGCGCAATGGTTTAATGTTATTTGGAAAGTTTCACAGAGTAGAGGTTTGTGGCTTGAATTATTCTTTTCATGATTGGGAAATTATGAGTAGTACGAGATGTTTGGTAAGTGTGAGTGTGTGAGGTTGGTAGGGCCTGAGATGGATGTTGTTAGTGTAGTTGACTAGGTCGGCTTAGGATGACGTGTTGGTGAGAAGAGATCCCTTGAGGGGACAATGTTGGTGGTTTGTGACTTAGCGTAAGGTCTAAAGATAGTGGTGCTGCCTGGCCTGGAATTGGGAGGCGAGGTTCGGTTGATTTGTGTTGTGTGTAGTCATTTTCATGTTCAGATTGCTGTGAGTCTATGGAACTCGTGTAGTGACATAAGAGACGGGTGTTCTCAATTGAGCGTTCTGTGTTTTTTAATGGGTGCTCTGGAGCCGCGAGCTCTAGATTGTAGCATGCTTACTGCCTATCCGTTTGGCTACTGCTTATCCATTGGGAATAGTGTTGAAGTAGCACAACCCTACGAGGAAAAGTCGTGAAAGTGGTGTGAATGTGTAGTGTTGTGCCTTTGTGAGTACCCAGTGAGGGTCTTGTGGATGTGTGAGATGCGTCGTTTAGGGATAAAGGAGTGAACAGTAGCCAATGTTCTTGAGTGAGATCTGAGTTTGAGAACCAAGTGTGGCAAGTGGTGTACTCACTGTGATTTGGAATCGACAACATTGGTATTGTGATATCAAAAGTCATTTTAAGGACAAACGGTTAGCATTTTTTTAAGCTGAGTATTTGGTGGTTGCCTGAGAAGGTAGTGGTGTTGAGTGGGAGTCACTAGTTGGCTCGCGATTCCTCTAGGAGGAGAGACGCCTTGTAGTTGGTTATCCGACGTGATTGTTTTACCTTGGTGGGAGTGCTTTACCCTGTCATGTGAGCTCAAGTATTCAGGAAAGACTTCTTGAGATGTATTCTGATTTGTACGATGTGTTAAGCATTCTTAGCTCTTGATTGGGTGAGATCCTTCTCGAAGTTTTGGTGACTGAGTTGTTCACGTGGTGAGTTCTTGAATATCGATTCATATTTGTTTGATGTCTACATTGCATAGCTCTCGTGGAGTTAGTGTTAGTCCGTTTGTGGTATCGGTAGGAGTCACAAGAAATTTGCTTTGAAAACCATTCATGATGTAACCCGTTAGAACGAGCTTGTTTGTTTCGATTGGGATTTGAATGTTGTTTGTATAGAGAACAAGTTTTCTCATAGGAACGTGTGGACTCTATGTGGGAGACGTTGAAGCACAATGTAATTCTGATGATTCTAGTGGAGTTGCTGTTAGGGTTGATATACAGAAAATCATATTTTTAGTATTTAATTTTATATCTATTGGTGACTGTGTATTATTTATTTGATATGAATGGATGTTCAATATTCTGTATAGTATTTAATCTGGTGTGTAAAGTACGGCTTGCACACAGAAGATCAGATTTTAGGTTCTGGCAGAATATAAGTTTTATGTTCATAGTTTAGATGAAAATGGATATACCATCAGTACGACTGTAGCACAGAGTTTTAGTAAACCTGTCTTGGTTACGGGGAACAGATAATAGTGTCATCTATTATTTTGACTCTCTGTTCTAGTACACTTCATGTGTATTGAATGGGGCATTTGGGATAATTAATTTTGTACTAACTATATAAATTAATTCACACCCCAAGATTATTATGAATAGTGCTTATCCTCTTAATGCTAAAATAATTATTGATTTGCATATATTTAATATTCGTTGTTTTGATTTATTAAAGAATACGATCTTATATGAGCCTATATTCTCGGTGAATTAGATAGCGGTATTATTTATATGGCAAATATTAATTAGCAACGGAATCCACATCCCAAAGATCGGAATTGATGATACTCCCTCAAGGAATGCATATAAGTTTTGACCAGGCCAAATCCTGTAGGTAGATTTAATTATTCGGCGGTCAAATAAGTTAAGTGGAAGGGCTTAAAAAATATCAAGATACCGACTAAATTAAATTGTCAGTAATTAAATTTAATTGGCAGGTATCGGGAATCTTAACGTGTGGAGAAATGGTAAGCATTTAATAACAGGAGCTCAATGTAAGAATGTCTTGAGATTATGGCTCAGAGTGCAATTATAATTTTTTAGTGGTGTGAACTGTAGTTCAGTATTTTATGAAAATTGCAGAAACCGCTGCATGTCTTTCCATAATTGTAAAAACCTTTAGTAGGTGTCTGTGTTCCACTGAAAGTCTAACTCATAATTACTCCTCAAGTCCCTGCTATAGACCTATATATATGCGGGTAGGCTGAATCAGTTTTGAATGATTTGATATCATTATTATTATTATATTATTTTTTTCTTTCAAGAGTTAAATATATCGGGGTTCTGCCGGTACGAGTTCTCGGAGGATCGTAGCCCACACTACCTTCGAGGATCGCGTAAGGGAATACAATAGAAGATCTGATAGGAGCTTCAACTCGGAATCAAGTCGGAGTTGAAGATTAGATCGACGAAAGGTATTCTTCTAAATTAACTTTAGTTGCACGTGTTTTATTTTGATTATTCTTCGTCAAAAGTTATTTTGAACCCGTTTCGGCGTTTGCTTGTCCAGATAATTTTTTACCAAAATTTGTTTACAAAAACAATGATCTTACCAGTTTTGCCTCCTACCAGTTTTGCCTCCAACAAATTAGTATCAGAGCCATTTTATTTTTTGTTTATGATTATCGGGGTCGGGTAGATTTAGAACTGTTGCTAACTTTATTTTGTAGACGTTCTAATCCCGACTTTATGATCATAATTTATTTTCATATTTGATTGAATACGTGAATGTTGATTTTTTTTTAATCACGGAGATTGACCGTGATAGATTATGTTTTTTTTAGAATGAATATGAGCGTACGAGATATTGGTTTCGATGTAAAAATTTTATATTCTTTAAGTTTTTTTTTCTCTAGCTTATTAGAAAAAAAAAATTAAGAACAGGTATGGAATAACGAAAGTGGCGGCAAGCAACGGTGGTTGGCAACGGGAATTGGCGGTGGTTCCTGCGGTTTTAGCCGCCGCAAATAAGTTTTTTGTTTATTACTGCTTTGTAATCTTTTTTTCTGTCCAGAATTTTTCTGCATAATAATAAAAGAAAAGAAAGAAAGAAACTCTTTTTCAAAACAGCCGCGCCAAACGCTGCTTTATAGCAGCGACGCAAGAAGCCGCAGCACCATCTAAACGGCGCCCAAAAACACAGCAGTGCAAAGTGCCAAAACAGCAAACAGAAGCTTGATTCTTCACAGAAAGAAGTTCACCAACCAAACGAAGCAGGGTGCAAACAGTGCACGGTTCCCAAGCTTCAGTGAGCATTTTTTTTTCCTACGGAAGGCGCAACAGGCGCCGGTTTTCTAAGTTTCCAGGTGGCGCACTCATGGATGGAATGAGGTTTTTTAATCTCAGTTTTTGAAGGAATTCCCAGGCGCGGTTTCAGTGCCAAAACAACAGCCCAACATTCAGCGCTGGTTGGCCAAAGCTACGATAATCCCAATCTTCGGTGCAGCAGTGTTTTACCCAAAATGGCCGACCAATGAGCGGCAACTCCAAACATTGTTTCAGTAAATAAGAGTTGCGATTTTCCAGGTGCCAAATCAGCAAAGCAGCAGTGTAATTCCAATCCAAGGCTGTTTGGGTTGTTTTGAATTTTTGGATGATTAAGTGCTTAGGGATTTACACAAAAGCTACTTCGACAAGTTCCAAACAGGCGTCCCAAACTGTTTCGTTGCTGAAGCTGGCTTTATTCCAAGCAAGGGGCGGCACTTTTGTAGGCGATTGTTTAGCTAATTCAATCCAATTCCAACGCAGCAGCTTCCCAAGCAAACACGGCAGCTTCCCAATCAGTTTTTCTTTTTTTTGAAACTGTTCAGTGCAAATCCAATTCCAATAACGCTGCTTTGCTATGACTTTGAAGCTTGAATTCTGCGGCAACTGAGAGACTGAAAGCCTATCTTAAACAGGAGACTAAAATTCTTTAGAATTTTAATTCGATCATAAAACTAGGATATATTTATCTTGCATTTAATATTTTTTTATATTAACTGCGTGAATGGTAAATATTGATTTTATTTATTTACTTAATTTAATTAATTCAAAATTTCATTTTTAATTAAAATATTTTGTAATTAAAAATAAAATTAAGTTTTTTTTAATTAATTAATTTTAATTAAATAGAAAAACTTTAGATATTTTATTTTTTACAAAATATCACGTTTAAGATGTTTTTTTTTCAGATATCTTGAAAAAACGTGGGAATTAATTTTGAATTTTGAATTAATTAAATAAAAAAATATTTAATCGAAATAAATTATTATTTTTTTAAAAATGTGAAACGGAAAATAAAATAAATAAATACCTTTAATCAATACTTTAGCTGAAAAGCTGGAGGAAAAACTGTGCATTTATTAATTTTATTTGTTATGCATTTAAACACGAAAAGATAGTTTGATAAACTAAAATCTTTCGAATTGTGTACATAAAAAGATGTTTGATTCATTCAGATCGTGTGGCTTTCGAAATTAATAAATTTATTTTTATTAAAAAGATTTTTATAACCCTCAAAAATATTTTAAAAATCTAAGTAGGAGGAAAAATTTATTCATAGATAAATCTTACGGTTTCCATCACTAGTTTGTAAGCAATGCAATTAAACCCTGCGTGTCGGCAATAAGGTCTTCCTCCCCAATGGATAGATTAATTGCGGTATCGCCAGTACAAATCTCCTTTAGAGATAATTCTTGATAATTGTTAGTGTGGATAAATTCTCCAACTGAAGGATTCATTGCGAAACTATTAATTTGGGATTAGGTGATGGTTAACACTTAGCTGTATATAATAGTATTCTCTCCAACTGAGTCACTGCTATTATATACTAGACTGAAACTATGTCAGATATTTAATTTTTACTTGGCATGGTAATTTACCTAGATAGTAAATTAAAAGGAACTGGCTTGTCTAGTCTTATGATGGATAGTAGACATTCACCCATCGTGGCATGCTATTCACAGGTTATCAAGCTGCTGGCAAATTAATTTTAAAATGGTAGAGAGAACCAAATTAAAATAAATTTAAAGTTTTTTCCATCATAATTAATGATTTTTTAATTATTTAATTCTCATTATTAAAATGAATTTTAACCCACTTACTTCAATACTCAAAGAAAACAAACTAACGGGACTGAATTTTGTTGACTGAAAATGTAACTTGGATATATTTTTAATTACAAATGGTATTCTTTCAATACCAAGAAATGTGTTTGTTTCTAAAAAAGGTTCTTCCTCTGGGCTGAAAGACATGTAGAAGAAAAAGGTTCAGAAATAAGGAGACACAGTTTCCAAGGTAGTTAGTGGGCCACGGGCTGGTGTGAAAAAACTGAAAGGCAGATGTTTTCACTGCAATCAGACTCGACACATGAAAAAGTTATGTCCAGTATTTCTCAAAAGGCAGAACAAACAGGGTAATTTCTGTTCACCTATTGTGAAAACATGTTTAGCGGTGTTATCTACCGGTACCTGGTGGTAGATACAGGAGCCACTAATCATGTCTGTAATTCATTGTAGGGGTTTCAAAAAATCCGATAACTTAGTGATGGGGAGATTCACCTGCATATGGGCAATAATACAAAGGTAACAGCAGTTGCAGTAGGAGATGTCACTCTAAATTTTGGTAGATATCGGGTTTTAATATTGAGAGATTGTCTTTATGTACATGCCATTAGAAGGAACTTAGTTTTCGTTTCTAGATTGGCTAAAGACGAATATTTGGTTTATTTTAATAACTCTGTGGTTATTAAGGATAATAAACGGGTTATCTGTTTTGGTACATTGGTGGATGATCTTTATATTATTACTCCAATCTCTCCTACACTGCAACTAACTGAAAAGAATAATACATCTATATTACCATATAAAAGAAAGTTACCTTATTTAATGAACCAAACATTTATTTGGCACTTACACTTAGGTCATATTAATCTAAAAAGGATAAACAGACTGAAAGCAGATAGACCTTTGAGTTCATTGGAAGTGGAGGCACTTTTAATCTGTGAATCTTGCTTAGAAGGTAAGATAACCAAGAGGCTCTTTTCGGCCAAAGAATATAGAGCTAAAGAACTAATGGAGCTGGTTCATTCTAATGTATGTGATCCTATGACAATCCAGCTAGAGGTGGCTTTAAGTACTTCGTCAATTTCATTGATGATTACTCAATGCATGGATACATTTACCTGATACACCGTAAGTCTGAATACTTTGAGAAATTTAAATAATTCAAGACAGAGGCGGAGAAGCGTCTGGCTAAAAGTATCAAATCACTACGATCCAACCGTGGTGGAGAATACCTCTTTGGAGAGTTTAAGGACTACTTTTTATCAGAGGGGATTACATCCCAATTCACTGCACCTGGCACTCCACAGCAAAATAGTGTAGCAAAAAGAAGGAATAGGACTCTTATGGAGATGGTAAGGTTAATGATAAGTTATTTAAGTTTACCACATTTGTTTTAGGAACTCGCTTTAGCAACAACGGCATATATTCTAAACATGGTACCTTCTAAGTCAGTACCTTCTACTCCCATAGAATTGTGGACTGGGCGTAAGCCTAATCTGAAACACATAATGATTTTGGGGAGTCCAGCACATGTGCTGAAAGGGAACGCGGGTAAGTTGGAACTGAGGATAGAAGTCTGTTTCTTTGTGGGGTATCCCAAGGGAACGAAGGGTTGTCTATTTTATAATTCTAAGGATTAGAAGGTCATTGTTAGCACCAATTCCCGATTCTTGGAAGAGGGTTATATTATGGATCACAGGCCCAATAACAAAATTATTCTGGAAGAACTAAGAGAAAATGCCAGTAGAACGGAAGAGAAACCACAAGTTACTGATATTCATTTACCTCATCGTAGTGGGAGGATTATCGAGACAGGTGCAAATCAAGAACAGGGTGCTGATGCATAGGGTTCAGATTCTGAACAGCCTGTTACTACTAGTATACAAGCACAAGTAATGTCTCGTCGTAGTGGGAGGCTTATTTATCAACCTGATGGGTATATATTCTTGGGAGAGTCGTTTGACAAGATCCCAGCAGAACTGGATACCGAACCCTGCAAATACAATGAAGCACTAAAAGACAAAGATGCAGATCTTTAGCAAAGGACTATGAATTCAGAGATGGAATCTATGTATTCCAATCAGGTCTGGGAACTTGTAGAACCACCCGAGGAGATAAAACACATTGGATGCAAGTGGATCTACAAGAAGAAGAGAGGAGCAGACGGGAAGGTTGAAACTTTCAAAGCTAGACTTATTGTTAAAGGGTTCACTCAGAAAGAAGGGATCGACTATAAGGAAACCTTTTCACTGGTTGCCATGCTTAAGTCTATCTGGATTCTCTTATCCATTGCCGCACATTTTGATTACAAAATCTGATAAATGGATGTCAAGACAGCTTTCTTTAATGAAAGTCTTGACGAGTGTATCTATATGATACAACCAGACGAATTCATTGCAAAAGGCCAGGAGCACATGTTGTACAAGCTTAAGAGATCCATTTATGGACCTAAGCAAGCCTCGAGGTCTTGGAACACTCGGTTTGATCAAGCCATAAAATCTTATGATTTTGATCAAAGTCTGGATGAGTCCTGTATGTACAAGAAGTATGACGAAAGCGTGGTGATCTTCTTAGTACTTTATATAGACGATAGCTTGCTCATCGAATATGATGTGGGGGGCATTATCTACGGTTAAAGTATGGTTATCTGAGCAATTCGATATGAAGGACTTGGGAGAAGCCAATCATATCCTTGGAATCAAACTTGTGCGAGATCAGAAACAAAAGATGTTGGGCTTATCACAGGCAAAATATATCGATGATATCCTTGCTCGTTTTAGCATACAGGATTCCAAGAAAGGGTTTCTCCCTTTCAGGCATGGAATCACTCTATCCAAGGATCGGTATCCTAAGACACCTAATGAGATAGAGAAGATAAAGGCGGTTCCTTATGTTTCAGTAGTAGGAAGCCTAATGTATACTATGCTTTGCACTAAACCCGACATCTGCTTTGCAGTTAGCATGGTTAGCAGATATCAGTTAACCCAGTGCAGGAGCATTGGACTGCGATAAAGAATATAATCAAGTACCTGAAAAGGACTAAGGATTATATGTTGGTTTACCAGACAGACAGTCTAGTACTTTTAGAGTACACAAACTCGGATTTCCAGTCAGACAAAGATTTTCGTAAGTTTACCTCAGGATATGTGTTTACCTTGAGAGGTAGAGCTATAAGTTGGAAGAGTATCAAGTAGTCTTGTATTGCTAATTCCACCATGGAGGCCGAGTACTTGGCACCTCCTGAAGCAGCCAAGGAGGCCGTTTTGGCTCAGGAACCTCCTGTTGAATCTAAAAGTGGTACCTTCAGTTCAATCGACTATTACACTTTATTGTGATAATAGCGAAGCGGTTGCAAACTCGAAGGAACCAAGAATCCACAAGAAAAGAAACCATATTGAGCATAAGTATCATCTGATACGAAAAATTGTACAGAGGGATGATGTTGCTGTAACCAAGATTGCATCAGGAGACAACCTTGCAAATCTTTTTACAAAGAGTTTACCGGCTAAGACTTTTGATAGTCATGTAGAGGGTATGGGGATCAGATGTATGGCAGCATGGTTTTGAGTATAAGTGGGAGATTGTTAGGGTTGTATACTGAAAACCATGAATTTTATTTGGTTTTAGTATTTAATTTTATTTTAATAAAATTAATTTTTCTATTTTATGAGAATCTTAACGAGTAATGTATGCAATATCATTTCTTTAATGTTATGCATGGTTGTCCTTTATTATGTACAGTATTTAATCTGGTGTGTAGAGTACGACTTGCTCACAGAAGACCAAATTATAAGTTCTTGCAGAATATAAGTTATTGTTCACAGTGTAGATGAAATTGGACAAACCATCGATACGACTGTAGCACAGAGTTTTAGTTGGCCTGTCTTGGTTACGCGGAACAGATAATAGCGTCGTCTATTGTTCCGACTCGCTGTGCTAGTACACTTGTGTATATTGAACAGGACCGCATTAGAGTAATTAATTTTATACTGACTATATAAATTAATTCACACCCCAATGTTATTATGAGAGTGCTTATACTCTTAATCCTAAAATAATTATTATTTGCGTATATTTAATACTCGTTGTCTTGATACATTAGAGGGTGCGATCTTATATGGGTCTATAGTCTCGGTGAGTTGGATAGCGATATTATTTATATGGTGAATATTAATTATTGACGGAATCTACGTCTCGATTGTTCGGGATTAACGATCCTCATTTAAGGAAGCATATAAATTTTGATCGGGCCAAACCCTACAGGTGGATATGATTATCTGGCGATCAAATAAGTTAAGCGGAAGGGCTTAAGGAATTTT
>JAULJZ010000020.1:2870368-2923397 GCA_032270985.1 Heliamphora pulchella | reverse complement strand
GGGCCGGGGGAGGAAGGGTGGGGAAGTTGTTGTTGAGTATGAGCTATTTAAAAGAGAGGTAGTTATGGCATAGACACTTGGTGCAAGAAGAACAAGTCAAAAAATAAAATAGCCGTTGAGAAAAATTGGATGCAAATGGAAAAATGATTATTTAAAAAATTTATAAATAGTGGGTGAAGGAGATGATGAAGAGGACACACATCAACTTCACATCAAAGTCTCGAGTTTCTTTATATTTCATATATGGTATTTTTGCATATCTTCGATTTTTATCCTTTTTCGTGTTTCAAATTTTGATTTCAAATATTAGCTCTAGTTTATGTTCCAGTCAACCAAAATAAAATTCTGTTCGAGTTCATTTCAAATTTTTATTCGTTTTGGTTTGCAAGTTTATTCTTGTCAATTTATTAAAAAATACTTTGATATTATTAGAAGTCCTTTTTGTTGAAGCAAAATTCAAACCAGTAGCTTTTCTTCGAGCTACACTCGATCGACCTGGTTAGTAATCAAGTTTGGCATAATTCTCAACACAATTGGACGTAATTATCTAAACACACCCGCAATATACCAAAAGGTCATGAACAATTTCTGCACAAACACCAACAGTTATGTGACGTAATTAGATCATTTGTTTTATTAAAAGAAGAATTAGATATTTTCATATATAACTTTAATTTAACTTTTCTACAAAATAAAAACATTTCTATGTGTACCAAAAAGTTGTAACTCAAAAAGTACTTACAAAACAAATCTAATGGATCATATTTATTTTGAGTGCAACTCAAGCTAAACTAGAATTGAATCTACACCACACTTCTTTTTAAATATATTTATTTTGAGTGTAACCCACACCGGCTAAAATTGAATCTACACCACACTTATTTTGTGGATATTTTTCAAGATATGTTTTTGTTAATAGATCGTATCTATATTTAAAACTCTAACAAATACTGGCTATATTTGTGATAATTACTTATTTTTTTATTAGTTTATTAGCTTATTTTACTTGGCTTATTTTTATCTTTAGTGTATTTTTTTATCGTTTAGTTAAACTATTGTATTTTTCAACTCCTCTCATCGAGATGAGTTGAAAAGATAAGTTTTTTTTATCAAAATATAAAAAATTTTAAAAAATATAAAAATAAACTAAACTAAGCTAATAAGCCAAATTTTATGTTATTTATTTACGTTTTTACAGAACTTGTTTTTTATTTTTTTATCACATTTTTTTATTTTTTTTATTTATCTCATTGAGATGATTCAAACAAGTAAAAAAAATTAATCAAAAAATGAAAAAAAAATGTTCAAAAAAATAAAAATAAAAAATAAAAAAAAATAGCCCAAAGTACATAGAAACCTCAGAAGCCCCTATGAGAGGGTACTGAAGGGACGCTCTGTCCAGGAATCTGCAACATAAAATTGAACATTGAGTACTCGGCAAAGAAAAAAAGGTTCGAACATTGAGTTTTTTTTTTTTAATGATAATTTTAATAAAAGGTAACATTATTACCGTTAAAAGTTAGTGGAATTTAATTTATTTTACCATTACGAATTAATTAGGAATTTATTTATTGTCATTGTCTAAATAATTTATTTTTAAAAAAATTAATTCAAGATCCCATTTGAAAGCCTTGTATTCTATTAAATCCTAACTACTTTTTTAATATTTCATTAGGTCTTATTTTTAAAATTTTATTAATTATTTAAACAAATATACCCTTATCCCCAAACCTATTCTCACTCTCACTGGTTTAGTGGTGATAAGCTTTGCTTTGTTTTGTTTCGTTTCGTTTGGTCTTTTCCCTCTTTGGATTATCAGGAATTCGGTTTCTTCAATTTAGTTGTTGAGTGGTGATAAGATTTTGGTATATCATCATAAATCTGTTTGCAATCCAAACTAGATTTTTATGCTTTCATATTGTTCGTTGAATTGCCACAATGAGATGGGTAAGTTATTGTGAAATTTTTGGACGCCTACGCTAGAGTTGTGTAATTGAAGTAGCTAATTTTGGTACACATCACATTGTAGACTACTACTGTTAGCTTGCAAACAATAGAAAATTGATGTATTTCAAGCATCGTCAGTGCGTTGACAAAATGTCTTATTTTTGCACAAATAAGACACAACCATAAAAAAAGGAAACTGGATCGAAAATGTCTCATTTTTTTGCACAAATAAAACATTTGTTATGAAATGTCTCATTTTTGTTATGAAAATATCTTATTTCTTCGATTTTTCTATATTTTCACAGTACAATCAAATGAGACATTTAATATGAAATATCTAATTTGATATTAACTGTCTCATTTTATTTTTCTACACAAATGTCTCATTTGTTGAAAATGTCCCATTTTAAATGTTGGCAGTGGTGCTCATGTTGGTGTTGGTAGTGGCGATCGTGGTGAAGATGGTGGTGTGGAGTGGTGGTGGTGGTGGTGGTGAGACATTTTTTTTACATTACTAAAATATCTCATTTTATGCAATGAGACATTTAGTGCCGAAATAAGACATTTATTTCCTTCCCCTGCACAAATGTCTCATTTTTTGTAAATATCTCATTTTCTAGTTAGACATTTTTTTGCATTACTAAAATATCTCATTTTATGCAATGAAATATTTGATGCCCAAATGAGATATTTATTTTATTTTCCTTCACAAATGTCTTATTTTTGGGTGTTGGCGGTGGAGAGTGGTGGTGGTAGTGGTGGCCGTGGGTAGTAGCAGGTGGGTGGTGGTAGGTGTTGGGGCAAACTACCAGAATACTAAGATTATGCCTATGATTTTAGTCAAAAAATAATTAGACGGAAAAACGCCGAAATTAGCTCCAGATTTAAACTTTTGATATCGAACAATCAAAATAAAACCCGATAATACTCCCAAAGTTAGTTTTAGAATTATACTTTTCGAAATCTGGTTGGATGATTTCGGTTGCTGTAATAATTTTCAGCCAACGATTTACTTAGATTTTTTACTTTTAGTCAAATCTCCGACACAAGTCTTCTATTGTATTCCCAAATACTAAACACGAATAAAGTGTAGAATTTGATCTATCATATTCTTCAAAACCTTCACGATTAGGTTTAGGATTTTCAGATAACGTGAAAATTCTAGCCACCTAATCACCGACTGGATAATTTTTAATTAACCCGTCAGATTTTATAACAGCATATAAGTAGGTTACAGTAGGAACCTGCAAAGTAAATAAGACATGGGCTTACAATGTAATTATGAAATCCTATCCCAACTCAAAAGTAATTTTATAAAAATATAAATTATAATTTATTCCACTAAAAAATTATAATTGTACTTTCAGCCTTATTCTCAAAATCGCAGTATTCGAGCTCTTGTTATTAATTGTTTATTTATTCTCCTCACGTTAAGATTACAAATACTTACCGATTAAATTAAATTAATGATAAGTATATTTAATTGATTTCTTCGAAAAATTTTTAAGACCTTCCGCTTAACTTATTTAACTGTCAGATTATAAAATCAACATGTAGGGTTTGGCTCAGTCAAAACTTATAAGCTCCCTTAAGAAGGTATCATCAATCTCGATCTTTTGAGACGTAGATTCCGTCAATATATAATATTTACCATATAATTAATATCTCTATCCAACTTATCATGATTATAAACCTATACAAGATCGCACTCTCTAATGAATTAAAACAACGAATATTAAATGTATGCAAATAATAATTATTTCAGAATTAAAAATATAAGCACTCATAATAACCATGGAATATAAATTAATTTACAAAGTCAGTATAAAATTAATTACCATAGCTTGGTCATGTTCAATTCACATAAAGTGTAATAGCACAATGAGACGGAATAATTGCTTAAACAATTACCGTTTCCTGTAATCAAGAAAGATATACTAAAACATTATGCTGTAGCTATACCGATAGTGTATCTAATTCCATCTAAACTGTAAACCAAAAACTTTTATTCTACAAGAACCGATAATCTAGTCTTTTGTGTATAAGTCGAACTTTACACACCAGATTAAATATTATATAGAATAAAGAACACTCATGCACAGTATTAAATAAATAATGAAATACATACATTACTCATTATGATTCTCATAAAATGAAAAAATTAATTTTATTAAAAAATTAAATAGTAAAACCAAAAATCATGATTTTTAGTATACAACCCTAACAATCTCCCTACTTAAAATCATACTGGCATATATCTGACTCACATACCCTCTACATGACTATTAAAAATCTTAATTGGTAAACTCTTTGTAAAAAGATCTACAAGGTTGTCTCTTGAGGCAGTATTAGCCGTAGCTACATCACCTCTCTGTGTGATCTCTCGTATCCGGTGATATTTATCCTCAATGTACTTTCTTTTCTTATGGGCTCTTAGTTCTTTCGAGTTGGCAATCACTCCGCTATTGTCACAATAAAATGTAATAGCTGACTATACTATAGGCACCACATTCAGATCAAACTAGGAAGTTTCTGAGCCAAACGGCCTCTTTGGCTGCTTTAGAAGTTGCCACGTACTCGACCTCCATGGTAGAATCAACAATGTAGGACTACTTGATACTCTTTTAACTTATGGCTCCACCACCCATGGTAAACACATATCCCAAGATAAATATTTTAGAATCTTTAGCTAACTAAAAATTCGAGTCTGTGTACCCCAAATGTACTAAACCATCTGCCTAGTAAACCAACATATAATCTCTAGTTCTTTTCAGGTAATTGATTATATGTTTTACCACTGTCCAATGCTCATGTCCTGAATTAGACTGATATCTGCTAACCATGCCAACGACAAAATTGATATCGGCTTTCTACTGCCACATCATAAGGAACCACTTTCATCATGTCATGTCATGAGGCTTTCTACTGCCACATCATAAGGAACCACTTTCATCTTCTCTATCTCAACAACTGTTTTAGAACACTGATCCTTGAATAGAGTAATTTCATACCTAAAAGAAAAAAATCATTTATTAAAATATTGCATGCTAAAATGAGCAAGGATTGTATCAATATAAGTAGTTTGTGATAAGCCCAATATCATCTATTTCTGATCTCGTATAAGCTTAATCCCGAGTATGTGACTGGCTTTTCCTGAGTCTTTCATATCGAAATGGCCGAATAATCATACCTTTACTGAAGATAGCACCCCCACATCATTTTCGATGAGCAAGATATCATCCACGTAAAGTACTAAAAATACCACCACGCTTCCATCACGCTTCTTGTACACACAGGGCTCGTTAGGACTTTAATCAAGATCACAAAACTTAATGGCCTGATCAAACTGAGTATTTCAATACCTAAATGCATGCTTAAGTCCATAAATGAATCTCTTAAGCTTGCACAACATGTGCTCTTAATCCTTTGCTATGAAGCCATCTGGTTGTACCATATAGATATACTCGTCAAGACTTCTATTAAGAAAAATCGTCTTAAGGTCCATTTGCCAAATTTTGTTATCAAAATAAGTCGCAGTACTTCATTGTAGTTACAGGATTGAGTATGCAGTTTTTTTTGGGATTATGTTAAAAGACTCTCCCAAGAATATATATCAATTGAATTAATAAACAATCCTCCCACTATGACGAAGCACTCCTTGTGTCTGTGTACTAACAGTGACACGTTGTGCTGATTTTGAACCCTGTGAACCATTACTCATATGCTCGTCTGGTTGTAAAATCGGCATGTTAAAGGTTGCACCATGATCTGGTTTAGGATCCGCATGTGTCTTGATAATCCTCATACTACGATGAGGCAATGGGATATCGATGACACTTTTCTGTGGCACTTTTACCGTACTACTGGTATTTCTTCTCAGCTCTTTTAGAATATTTCTACTCATGGGCTTGTGGTTCATTACATAATCCTCTTCCAAAAATCAGGTATTGATACTAACAATGACCTTTTGATCCTTAGGATTATAAAATAAACCATCATTCATTTCCCTGGAATATCAAGCAAAAAAATAAACTTTCAATCCCTGTTCCAACTTATTCGTATTCCTTTTCAGCACGTGTGCTAAATACCCCCAAATTCGAATATGTCTTAGATTAGGCCTGCACTCAGTCCACAATTCTGTGGAGTTAGAAGATACTGCTTTAGAAGGTACCAAGTTCAAAATATAAGTGGTTCTCTCTAATGCAAATTCCCAAAACGAATCGAGTAAATCCGAATAACTCATCATAGACTTCACCATCTCTATAAGAATCATATTCCTTCTTCGTGTTACACCATTCTGCTGTGAAGTGCCAAGTGCAGTCAACTGAAATGTAATTCCTTCCTCTAACAAATATTTCCTAAACTCTCCAAAGAAGTACTTGCCACAACAACCAAACCGAAGTGTCTTGATACATTTTCCCAAACGCTTCTCCATTTTTGCCCTAAATACTTTAAATTTCTCAAAGCATTCAGACTTACAGTGTATCGAATAAACGTATCCATACCTTGAGTAATCTTTAAGAAAAGTGACAAAATACTTAAAGCCTCCTCTAACCCAAATAGTCATAGGTCTACATAAGTCAGAGTGAACCAATTCCAACGGTTCTTTAGCTCTATAGTCTTTAACTGAAAATGGCCTACTGGTCTTCTTACCCTTCAAGTAGGATTCACATACTAGAAGTACCTCCACTTTTAACAAACTCAAAGGTCTATCTTCAACCAGTCTATTTATCATTTTCATATTAATAAAACTTAGGCGTAAGTACCAAAGATACGTTTGGTTCATTAAAGAATGTTCCTTTCTCTTAAATGGTGAATTAAATGTATTATTTAATTCATTCAGTTACAATGTAAAAGAGATATGAGTAATAATATAAAGATCATCCACCAATGTACCAAAATAGATAAACTATTTATTATCCTTAATAACTACAGAGTTATTAAAATAAACTAAATATTCGTCTTTAACCAATCTAGAAATAAAAATTAAATTTCTTCTAATGGAAGGTATCTAAAGACAATCTCTCAATATTAAAACTCGATCTCTGCTAAAATTGAAAGTGGCATCTCACACTGCAACTGCTACCATCCTTGTATTATTACCCATTTTGCAGACATGATTAGTAGCTCTCGTATCTACAGACCATGTACCGATAAATAATACCGTTAAATATGTTTCCATAACTAGTGATTAGAAATTACCTTTGTTGTTCTACTTGCCAAAATAAACACGATAATACTTTTTCTAGTCCCGTGTCTGCTTGTTGTGGAAACATCTGCCTTTTGACTTCTTCACACAGTCTGTGGCCCACTAACTATTTTGGAAATCATATCACCCTATTTTTGAACTTTTTTCTTTTTCTTGTCTTTCGATTTAATCCTTTTAAAAAATAAGCATATTTCCTAGCTTCCTGAAAATACCCTCGACAGTTAAAGCTATATTTAGATTTCTTTTCTAGTCAACAAAATTAGGACCCGTAAGTTTATTTTCTTTGAATATAGTCACGGGTGGATTGAAAATCATTTTAATCTTAAGAATTACATAATTAAAAATTATTAATTATGATGAACAAATATTTTGAATTTTATTTTAAAATCGGTTCCCTCTACCATTTTTTTTAAAAAAATTGCCAGCAGCCTGGTACACTGTGAATAGCATGCCACGATGAAAAGGACTTCTGCTACTCATCATTTGTCCAAATAAGCTAATTTCTATTACTTTTTCTATCTAAGCAATAGACCTTACCAAATAAAATTAAGGAGATTTCAGCCAAATATTTAAAAAAATAAGTTTTAACGCACAAGATCCATCAATAAAAATTTTAACTCGCAAGATCCAATTACGTGATTTTTTTCGAAAATACCATGCTAACAGATAAATTAATAAATAGATAAATTTATCTGTTTAATATTCATCTATTTGCATATTTATGTCTAATAGATAAATTTATTTATTTGTATATTAAATAAATGAATATCAAACAGATAAATCTATCTATCTGCTTATTTATGCCTAACAGATAAATTTATTTATATTCTTTATATATGTTTGAAAATGTACAAATAAATTTATCTGTATTCTTTATACGTGTTTTCAATAAGATAGATAAATTTATCTGTGTTATTTACACGTACTTTCAATAAATGACAAATAAACTTATTTGTATTCTTTATACATATTTTGAAAAGGCACAAATAAATTTATCTGTTATAGGGTATTTTTGTCCCAAAAGAATCTTGCGTGTTAAAATTTTTATGGGGATGGACATTGCTTATTAAAATATCTTATGCTAGATGAAAAATAGGAAATGGCTTATAAATTAGATTGCTTACCAATTTTTCATAAAATTAAATAACTAGCATAGTTTCGATCTAATTATTAATGGCAATAACTCAAATAGAGAGGATACTATTATTTACAGATAAATGTAAACCATCACTTAATCATGAATCAATCGTTTCGCAATAAACCATTTAGATTGAGAAGTGATTCACACTAACAATTACCTAGAATTATTCTTAAAAAAGATCTGTACCGGTGATCCCACAATTAATTTTGTCCGATTGGAGGAAGGCCATAATGCCAACACGCAAAATTAATTATATCACCTACGAACTAGTAATGGAGACCGCGGGATTTATCTATAAATAAATTTTTTCACCCACTTAGTTTTTAAAATATTTTTAGGGTTATAAAATATATTTAATTAAAATAAATTTATAATTTTTGAAAACCACACGTTGCAAAAGATTTCGTTTTTATACCATCTCTACGTGTTTTTGTGTAAAAAATAAAATTTTTAAATTTTATTTATTTAAAAAAATTAAATAAAAACAAAGAATTTTATTTTATTTTTCCATTACACATATTTCAAAAAAAATTATTAAAATTAAATTATTTTTAATTAATTCAAAAAATTCAAAATTAACCGCCACGTTTTCTAATATATCCAATTTTTTTTAAAAAATGATCTTAAACGTACTTTAATGTAACAAGATAAAATTTCAAAAAAAAATTTTAAATTAATTTTTATTAAAGAAAATTTTATTTTATTTTTCTGTTACAAAAAAGTAATTTCAAATTAACCAGAATTTATTAAAACAGAACAAAATAAATAAATCAAAATAAAAACATCCATGTATTTAAATAAATAAATAAATATATTAAATCTCGACTTTTATAGTATATCTAAAACTCTTTAGTTAAAGATTTTTTGTTCATTCAAAAAACCTGTAATTCTATCAAAATTACAATTTTAATTTTTTAATTTTATCAAAATTTTATAACTAATTAAAAATCTTGTACAACTCAACTACGCAAATCACAATCCTAATAAAAAATTACTGTCGCCGCCGCTAACCTCGCAACCACCGCACGCGCATAGCGCACTGTTGCTTTAACCGCACATTATCTTGCTGCGTGATTTTTGAATTGCCTTGGACCAAGGGACTTAATGCACCCTTTGGCCCTATTTTAATTCATTCACAATGCATCCATTCATAATACCATTGTTCCATGAATTCATGATTTAATGCCAAGCATTACACGTGGAAATTAATGCTTTATCATGATACACCAAGTCATTAATCCATGATTCCCATTGATCAATGATTCACGTTGAATTCAATGATAATGCCATTATCCATGACATCCCAATTGATCATTCCATGATCCACGCCAATGAAAGCATTCCACGATCAACTTATGAAAAAACATGATAAGAAATTAATTAATAATCATTAAACCAAGCAATCAAACAGGTAAAATAATGACTATTAAAAGCCAAGATTAGATTGCCTACAAAACTGAGTTAGCACAATCTAAATCCAACTGAACTCATGATTAAATCATACATAATCAAAGACGGCACTAATACCAATTGTTGGGGTAAACTGCCAAGATCCTAATATTATATCTATAATTTTATTCAAAAAATAACTGGACGAGTAAACGTCGAAACTGGCTCCAAATTAAATTTTTTGATATTGAACAATCAAAATAAAATCCAGTAATATTTTCAAAGTTAGTTTTAGGGTTATACCTTTCGAAATATGGTTAGATGATTTCGATTGCTGGAAGAATTTTTAGTCAAAGACCAGCCGCGATTTTTAACTTCTAGTTAAATCTCCAGCACAAGTCTTCTGCGGTATTTTTGAATGCTAAACACGAACAAAATATGGACTTTAATCTATCATATTCTTCAAAATCTTCTTGATTAGGTATAGAATTTTCAAAGAATGTGGAAATCCTATCCACCTAATCACTGATTGAATAATTTTTAATTAACCTGTCAGGTTTTATAACAGCATATAAAATGGGCTACAGCAGGGACCAGTAAAGTAAATAAAACATGAATTTTCAATGTAATTATAAAATCCTGTCTCAATCCAAAAATAATTTCATAAAAATATAAATTATAAATCATTCCACTAAAAAATTATAATTGTATTTTCAGTTTTATTCTCAAAATCGTAGCATTCGAGCTCCTGTTGTTAAATGCTTATTTATTCTCCCTACGTTAAAATTGCATAAACCCACCGATTAAACTAAATTACTGACAATTATATTTAATTGACTTTTTTGAAAAAATTTTAAGACCTTCCGCTTAATTTATTTGACTGTCAGATTATAAAATTCACCTACAGGGTTTGGCTCAATCAAAACTTATAAATTTCCTTAAATGGGTATCATCATTCCCGATTTTTTGGAACGTAAATTCTGTCAATAATTAATATTCGCCATATAATTAATATCGCTATCTAACTCACTAGGATTATAAACTCATACAAGATCGCACCTTCTAATAAATCAAAATAACGAATATTAAATATACACAAATGATAATTATTTTGGGATTAAGAGTATAAGCACTCATAATAATCATGGGGTAAAAATTAATTTATAAAGTCAGTGTAAAATTAATTACCCCAACTTAGTCCTGTTTAATACACATAAAATGTACTACTACAATGAGTATGAATAATTGTCAAAATAATTATCGTTATCCGTAATCAAGACAAATCTACTAAAATATTATACTACAGCTGTACAGATGGTGTGTCCAATTCTATCTAAACTGTGAATCAAAAATTTATATTCTATAAGAACCAATAATCTAGTCTTTTGTGTGTAAATCGAACTCTACATATCAGATTAAATATTACATAGAATAAAAAATACTTGTGCACAATATTAAATAAATAATGAAATACATACATTACTCATTAAGATTTTTATAAAATAAAAAAACTATTAAGATTTTTATAAAATAAAAAAACTAACTTTATTTAAAAAATAAATATTAAAATCAAAAATCATAATTTTTAGTATACAACTCTAATAGTAAGGAGTGGTGGTAGTGGGGAGTGATATTGGTAGTGGTGGTAGTGGGAAGTGATATTGGTAGTGGTGGTGGCGGCGGCGGCGGCGGCAGCGGTGGTGGTGGGGAGTGGTGATGGTAGCGGTGGTGAGGGTTGTGGGAATGGTGGTGGGGATGGTGGAGAGTGGATGCTGAGTGATGGTGGTAGTGGTGGTGGCGGTGGGGGTGGTGTTGGCGACGGCGATGGTGGTGGTGGGGGGTGGTGGTGGTGTTGGCGGTAGCGACAGTGATGGTGGTAACGATGGTGACGGTGGTGGCGACAGTGCTAGGGAGTGGTGGGAATGGTGGCGAGTGGTGGTGGGGGAAGAGTGAATTGTATATTATGGGTAATTTGGGTATGAAAAATATTAGATAGAATTTAAAAAAATATAATTTTTAATTGAGACTTATTAAAATACAAGATACTCAAATAAGACCTAACCCCAAATCACCCTTTTTTTATTACTATTCCTAAACACACAAACTTGTGATAGTGTGGGAAAATTGCTAAGGAAAAGATAATGAGGCCTAGTTGTAATAATTTTTAGTCATTTGGCTTATTATTTTAAATATATATATTCTTTAGTATTCTGGTTTTACTTTTTCGGTTTGGTTATCCTTTCTCTAATTTTTCCAAATTGGACGTGGTTTTCAATTTCTCTCCACATTGAAAAAATTATATTGATATTTGTGTAAAGTATATTAATATTTATTACTATTATTAGGTATATTTAATTGATCGAATTAAACATGAAATTGAATTATATATCTCATGGGATTATATTTTCTTATTTAAATTCGATAAGTAGTGAAAAAATTATGTATCCATTGGATAACTAATTTTACAAAATGTGGAATATATAATATTTAAAAAAATATGGTATTAATAATTCATTCATTACTAATTTTATGGGACTACTTATCAAATGAGATTATATTTCTCCTTATTATTAATCTAACTAATAAAAAATGACCTTAAAAGGCAATACCTCAATTAGTGTATGTATACCAATGAATGAAGCTAACTCACATTTTCATTCTTTTCAAATTGTCCCGTCATAATTTATATTTTTACAGTGCTGTAAAGCCAAATTATCTACCTATAAGGGTATAACGAAGGAAAAAAAAACACTTCCGATTTAACTGGTCATGACGTTTGTCACTTTCAACCAACATTATCATTCTAATGGCAGATTTCACCATCTTTATACCCCACCCAGCACTCTCCTCCGTGCTCGTCCAGTCTCTCTTTGTCCCCCTCCCTCTCTCCCTAGTTCCGTAATCCCTCTCATCAGTTCTAGTCTCAAGGTATCTCTCGATCTAGCCACCCACTCATTTTCGCCCATTCTCTTCTGAATTTCTCTCTCTAGAACGATAGTTCTTCTGGTTGCCATTGTCAATCTTTTATATATATATATATATAGTGGTAGATCTTATATCTAAAAGTGTATTAATAGGGAAGAAGAATTGTCCCCGCATGTCTATTAACCTTTGCCCAATGCACACTCATTAGAAGAACTATTAGTTTTAAATAAATATTTTTTTCATAAAAATTCGACAAAAACTAATTAAAGAAAAATATCATGAGTTATGTATTTATGGTTGCATTAGTTTTTGTTGAGATTTTTTGAATTTCAAAAACTTTCCAACGGTATTAAAAGCTAAGGGTTGTGTTTTTTAGTTTCGTGTCTTTTTCAAGAGGCACATGTTTGCTTATATAAGGCATCTTGTGGCTTTGTGTTTAAACACTTTTGAATACATAAAAATATCATTTACTTTCCTTATTATTCTTTATATTTTATAATAATTTATTTAGATAACTTCAATCATAAACAGGTTCATATTTCTTTTAATATACACAATCATTAGGTGATTTGATCGTGATTTAGGTTGAATCTTAGGACCGTAAATTGATCTTCGCGTAGGAAGACAATTACAGTCTTAAGACAGCGAATTGTACATTTATCATCACAGGTCAGTTATTCTTTTATATACAATATATTTATATTTTGTTTAATTTATTTATTTTATTTTATTTGTTAAATATAATCTGTTTTATGTAACAATTAAATAGATCAGTATACATATCTTTTGCAAATCAATAAAAGATAAATAACAATCTAAGACTAATTATATGCGTATCTTCATATTACTGATTAGGTTGATGATCTGGAGATCCACTTACTTCTAATAATTCTGAGTAATTAAATCGCCTATATCTTCGTTGGCATTATAACAATCTCGTTGGCATAATCTTCACCTTTTTATTACGTTCGGTTCACAATTAAAACCCTCGTCGTTCCTTCATCTTTTCTGAAAAAAATAATAATAATTAAATGGCTTCGAATACTCGAAGCTGTTGGGAGAGTTCGCCTGTTCGGTGACAGTGCTATTCCTTCTGATTCTGTTAAGGGCGTGTTTGGTTGTGACAAAACAGTTAATTTGCTAAGTTCTTATTTTTTTTATAAAAAAAAAAAAACTGTGTGGGTTTTGTTTGTTGTTGTTTTTTTTTTTTCTTTTCTCTACACTGTTTTGAAGCATGATATTTAGTTCATTGGAATCCTTATTTTGATACTTTTTCAGCTATATATTATTTTTGTAGTTTGGATGAAAGTTGGGAGAGACATGATTGATTAAGTCTTTTTAATTCAAATAGATTAAGTCCTTGAATTCAAACGGTGAGAAATTTCCAAAAAAGAAAGGTGAACAGAGGCACCTGTTCGATGAACAGGCGCTATGGGTTTACAAAATAAGGCTACGTTTGGGATTGCTGTAATGTCTAAATTGTTTATTTGACCCGTGTATGCTCGTATGAACTTGATTTTAAGTGTGCTTTGTTTCGGTGGTCTTGAAATTTAATTTGACTTTTGCTATCAACTGTTTAAATTTTTTTTACGTTTAAATTTTTTTTTCCTAAAATATAAAAAATTTAAGATTTCGTTTGTTTCAACGTAAAATATTTTTGAGTAAAATATTTTACTTATTTTTCATTGTTTGGTTGATAATACTTATGTAAACTATTTTTTTTAGTAAAGCACTTCACCTCATTGGACTAAATTTGACTTACAAAAAATTAACTAATAAGTTAATTTTAGAATTGCACCTTCGCAAACTTTCACCCAATTCATTCACCTAATTATTTTTATCTTTTGTCATTTTCATAGAAGATAAGAATATGCGAGAAAAAGATAATATGAAAATGAGATAATGAGAGGAGCTAGAGACCATACAAAGTAGTGATTTCATTGATTTCCTTTGTTGAAAATGTTTTTCAAATGTTAACCAAATACAAAAAAATACAAGTAAAAAAAAATCTTATTTTTACAAAATCATTTTACATGTAAAATATTTTACATCGAAACAAATAGAGCTTAATTGTATTTTCTTTGGCATGTTTTTTTGCTAAGAAATTAAATAAATTTGTGAATTTATCACAAATGGTTTGGTGGATGATCTGAATTTGGTTGACATTTTAAGTGAGCATTTTTTTTTGGTTACTTGTATGTGTTTTCTATATATGTATATATATATATATGCAAACATTGATTGTAGTGATTTTTTATTTGTTTTCATTTTAAAAAAAATTCAAATCCAAGTTAAAAATAAATTAAGTATCTACATCTACTGCAGATATAGCATCTTCCAGCTTTCCTCTAGGAAAGGAACTAGAGTAACAAGTAGAACTTAGAAAGAGTAAATGATCTCGAGTAGAAAAAAATATTGGCGTAAGAGTTTTGCATGTATATATTAGAAAATGAACATACGCATACATGTGATATACAAATCTGTAAGGAGCATGCTAAATAGATATATAATATCTCTAAACTATGTAAAATCTGAACTCAATATTACTGATCAATTTATTAAAGGGTTATTTAGGAATGTAGTTCAAGATTTGTCGATGGAAATGAGCTTAAACCCGCAAGTAAATCACTTAAGGAGGTAACCCAACCTTTGTAATTGGGAGCCCCATGAAGAAGGTTCAATGGGTAAAAACAATCTGTACTGCATGACTTATAATTCTAGCATTTTTTTATGAGGAGACATCTTACTCCTGCTCATTTCTAAAGCAAGTGTGATGATGAAATGTGACGTTTAGGAAGGATTACATCCTGAATGAGACCGAGGCAAAAAAAACTCTTGCAGGGTACAGGTCACATGTATTCTTGGAGGCTCACCTAAGTGAGAGTAACATTGTGAGACCGCGTAATTGGGTTGTTATCTTAGAGCTCTCCTTAGAATCAAGATCTAGCGCATGGCCTATAATAGTGCTAACTCGCGAACCAAGCCTAATATTGGTACTGTGTGCGTGATACGTTGTACTCTGATTCAAAAGGTCTAATTCAAAACATAGTTCATTGTGACTCTTCATAGGAAGACAGTTAACGCTAAGTGAGGTTAAAGTCTGAAAGACACCTACACCTATTGCACAGTATAATAGTTATCCAAATTTTCTTCTGTATTTTATATATTTAAAGATATATTTTTTTCCTTTCATTTTATTTTGTTTTGTATGTTGAAGTTTTGAAGTTGTGGGGGATTGTTGAGATTTTTTGAATTTCAAAAACTTTCCAACGGTTTTAAAATCCAAGGATTGTGTATTTTTGTTTCACGTCTTTTTCAAGAGGCACTTATTTGTCTATATAAGGCATCTTCTGGCTTTGTGTTTAAACACTTTTGAATAGACGGGTGCGATCATAGACGGGTTCATATTTCTTCTAATGTGGGCAAACATTAGGAGGCTTGGTCGTGATTTGGGTTGAATATTAGGACTGTAAATTGTTCTTTAAAACCTTGGCATAAGAAGGCAATTACAGTCTTAAGACAGCAAAATCGTGCCTCTCATCATAGGCCAGTTATTCTTTTATATGCAATATATTTATATTTTGTTTAATTTACTTATTTTATTTTATTTGTTAAATATAATCAGTTTTATGTAACAATTAAATAAATCAGTATACATATCTTTTGCAAATCAATGAAAGATAAATAACAGTTTTGACATGATTTACTACTTAAACTATGTAGCTAAAAAATAGTCTGACCATATCCATTAAGATTATTATGTTTAAAAAATTATTTTAAACTAATTATCCTGTTCATTGTCAAGGTTGTTATGCAACAATAGGGTTTATTTGTTATTAAGAATAGGATTGGATAAGATATGATGGATTAATAATACTGGTGGTTTTATGTGTTTTTTTGTATACCAATGGACTATGGATGAAATTATGTATACATTGAGAAATTTAATTCATATTTTGTTAAAATGAGATAAAGAATGGAATAAAAGTTGTAAAGTTATTTTTGACCGTTAAATAAAGAGGAAAGATAATCCAGAGTCTGGTACTAATAATACTAAGAGAGTATGCTATTACTAATCCCGTGAATGAGAGATTAACAATCTCTCATTCATCAGACTGTTAGTCTGAGTCCCGCAATACAAACGTAGAACTCATAATACCAAAGAGACAAAAAAAAATTGGTGGGTCACCCTTGTCCCCTAATCTAACCCACCTTCACGAAATACCTTAGAACAAACAAGGTCTAAATTTAATTATATTAATGGAATTAAAAAAAGTATTTATTTCTTTTTAATTTCTAATACAGATCATATTTTTAAAAATATAAAAATGTAATCGTTTTTCATATCAATGTATACTACATTTTAAAGTCGTTGAGAATATTATTACACTAACAACAACGTAAAAGAAATTAACTAACGATTTAAAAAATAGTAACGTGTTAATAATTTCATGGCGTGCACTCTTTTTGTCGTCGAATGTTAAATAAGCTTATGATTCATTAATTTGAGAAAAAGTATAATTGAATGAACTTGAAGAACTTTTGAATTTTGATCAATGAATAGAACTATACCATTTTAGAAAGGAAAAAAATTAATACATAAAAAATACATAATGATGGAAAAATGGGTTTTGAATAAAGTTAGAATATGATTTTTAGCTAACTTTAAAACTAAATATCTTTTGATTAGATTAATCTTTTTTGATGATTCCAAATTCTATTTTGTTTATTTTCATAAGTAGATTAATTATGAATTTTGTCGCATTCAAAACTATTAATTGGTGAATGAGAAATTGACTCTAAAAGTGTGCCATTAAAGTTGGCAAAATAATGGTAACTAAGCTCAATCCCACATTGGTTAGGAGAACTTTGGGTGAGTGGCTTATATAAGCCAAGTAGAGCATAAAGAGTATGCCCCTTGAGGGTACCCAATTTTGTGAACGGGAGAGGACATACCCAATGGTGAGTTCGACCCAAACCCCACATGCACGCGCACGCGCGTCGCCGCCGCCACCCGCCTGTTTGTTCGGCTGGCCGAGCCACGTCGGGCCAGGTTGGGTCCAAGTCTGTGGGTCGTGGGTCAACCCTTATCTTTTTGCAGAAATTTTATTTAATTAAAATTTTGAATTTATAATTTAAATTATTTAAATATTAAATTAATAGTTACCGTTACCATTTTAATCCAAACCGTTGGAAGGGTTTGGGACCGTTGGAGTCGATTTTTTTGGCCTGTTGGGTCAGGTCGAACCGGTGCCGTGTTGGTTCGGTTTAAACCAAATTGTCACCTTCAAACGCCTATAAATAGGTTGTTCCAGCACCCGATTTAAATCATCCAATTTCCAGACGCTCTTCCTGCCATTACCGAAGTCTTGCTGCTTCACATACCGTTTGCATTTTCTTCAGAAAGTTCAACACAGCCGAGTTCGCTGTGTGTGTAGGTTGTCGTGCTTCTCCTACACACGACAATCGCTTTATCCTGGAGACAGACGCATGTTCCACCACAAGTACCGAGGCGTGGGCGCTATCTGTCTTAAGGAGACAACGTCAAACATTGGACCTGATTACACCATTTTTGTCTATAAGCTTTACGTTTTTACTAGTTCAGTTCTGATTTATAGTTTCTGGCTTGCGCCCGTTTAAGTTATTTTTATAAAAAAAATCGTTTTCTATTCCAGTTCTGGTTTTGTTTTTAGTCCTGCAAAAAAATAGTATTTTTATGTTCTGTTTTAAAATATAAAACAGTGTTATTCTGTTTTATTTAAACAGTATTTATCTTCTATTTTATTTAAACAAAATTGTTTTTTTGTAGTATTATTCTGTAAGTGGAATATAGTATATTAATTCTGTTTAATCTTATTCTAAAATTAATTTCAGATTGCTGTAATTTATTTTATTGCATTTGATTGCTATCCCGATTTTCCAAACCGACAGATTGTTGTTATTTTCAGAACACTAATTGTCAACAATCTTAAGATAGATAGACGCAATGTTATTTTTATTCTGAAATTTATTCTGTCGGTATTTAATTAAAGTAGTGCTTTACTTTACCTGCTGTTATTAAACTTGAGATACAATATTTTAGTTTACTGTTTTAAAGTTTTAATAAACCAGATATTGGATTATGTGTCGGTGTTGATTCGGCTTTTGCAGATATGACAACCAAAACTGACAACAGAATGGACCCCACTCCAACCCCTGCTGCTTCTGCCTCTGTGATTGCCTCTGTTCCGGCCCCGATTCCGACTACGATTCCTGTAAATCATGGGGAGAAATCAAAAGAGTTTAATGGGATAAATTTCAAGAGATGGAAGCAAAAGATATTGTTCTACCTCACGATGCTGAATCTGGCGCGGTTCCTCCAAAAGGATGCTCCTTCGTTGTCTGAGAACGAGGGTGAGAAGTAGGTTGTGGCCGCAGTCGACACATGAAAACATGCTGACTTTTTGTGCCACGACTATATCCTGAACGGTTTGGACAACAAGTTGCATAACGTGTACAGTTTACTAAAGATGGCAAAGGAATTGTGGGATTCCCTTAACAAGAAGTACAAGACAGAAAATGTAGAGATGAAGAAATTTATCGTCTACAGATTCCTCGAGTTTCTTATGGTGGATTCAAAGACCGTCATCAACCAGGTCCAAGAGCTTCAACTGATCCTGCATGAGATTCATGCTGAGGGCATGACACTGAGTGAGTCCTTTCAAGTGGCTGCAATTATTGAAAAGCTGACACCGTCTTTGAGGGATTTCAAGAACTATCTGAAGTAAAAACACAAGAAAATGAAGCTTGAAATCCTAATTGTCAGGCTCAGGATAGAGAAGAATAACCGCATTGCCAAGAAGAAAGGGTCACAGGGGTTCTAGTTCAAGGCGAAGACCAGTGTGGTGAAGCAAGCCCAGAAAAAAAAAAAGCGAAAGAATCACAACTAAAAGGCCAAGGGTGGTGATTCTAAGAAGTTCAAGGGAAGGTGCTTTGTGTGTGACAAGTCGGGCCATCGGGTGAAAGACTACCGTAGCCGCAAAGACCGGGAAAATGCCTCGAAGAGCCAGAAGCATTCTCAAGCCAACGTTGCCAAAATAGAGAATCTTTCATCTGATGTGTCTGAGATGAACCTGACAGCAGTGGTATTCGAGGTCAACATAGTGAGATCCAACCCAAGGGAGTAGTGGATGCATATTGGTACAATCCGACATATGTGTGCAGACCAGAAAATGTTCACCACTTATCAAGCAGTGGCAAGTGGAGAACAACTATTTATAGAAAACTCTTCTACTGCAAAGGTGAAAGGATAAGGAAATGTTGTACTAAAGATTACCTCAGGCAAGGGGCTAACGCTCAATAATGTCTTGCATGTACCAGAAATTCAGAAGATTCTAGTGTCAAGATCTTTATTGAGCAAAAATGGGTTCAGGCTGGTCTTTGTATCTGACAAGTTTGTACTTACTAAAGAGGGAATGTTTGTTGGAAAAGAGTACTTGTCAAACGGCTTGTTCAAGCTAAATGTTCTTACTGTAATCTCGAAATTTAATAATATTACTACATCTTCTGCTTATATACTTGAGTCTTCTTATGTGTGGCATAGTAGAATAGAACATGTTAATTTTGAATCGTTGCATAGATTAATTAACATGGATTATTTACCTAAATTTGATATTGACTCAAATCATAAATGTGAAACTTGTGTAGAAGTTAAATTAATTAAAGCGCATTTTCATTCTGTGAAAAGAAGTACCGAGCATCTTGGTTTAATCCATAGTAATATATGTGATTTAAAATTTGTTCAAACACGAGGACACAAAAAGTACTTTATCACTTTTATAGATGATTGTACTAGGTACTATTATGTGTATTTGCTAAGGAGTAAAGATAAAGTCTAAAAAAGTTTTATTTTGTATAAAACAGAGGTTGAGAACCAACTTGGCAGAAAGATTAAAGTCTTAAGCAGTGATAGGGGAGGTGAATATGAATCACCTTTTGGTGAATTTTGTTCACAACATGGAATTATCCATTGAACCACAACTCCCTATACTCCACAGCAAAACAAAGCTGCTGAACGGAAAAGTAGGACTTTAAAAGAAATGATGAATGCTTTACTCATTAGTTCTGGGTTACCTCAGAACTTGTGGGGGAAAGCAATACTTTTTGTCAGTTACATTCTCAACAAAATACCCCATAAGAGAACGAACAAAACTCCATATGAATTATGAAATAGTCAAAAATCTTCCTATAAATTCTTAAGAGTATGGAGATGTTTTGCTAAGGTAGCGGTTCCATATCCTAAAAGGGTCAAGATTGGACCAAAAATTATTGATTGTATATTTATAGGATATGCAAATAACAGTAGTGCATATCGATTTCTAGTACACGGAAGTGATAATCCTAAGATTCAAGTGAACACGGTCATTGAATCTAGAAATGCATCGTTCTTTAAACATATATTTCTGTGCAAATTTACACAAGAGTTAAGTTCTCTTAAAAGAACTTGTGAAACTGTAGTAGGCAGTAGCCAAGTGGAAGATAGGAATTATGGATTGAGAAAGGATGATGGATCTAGACGTAGTAAACGAGCTACAATATCTAAATTCTTTGGTCCAGATTTTCTAACATTTTTGTTAGAAAATAAGTCTCAAACTTTTAAGGCTACAATGTCTTCTCCGGATGCACCTTTGTGAAAAGAGGCAATCAATAGTGAAATTGAATCTATCTTGCAAAATCATACTTGGGAACTGATGAATCTTCCACCTAGTTGTAAATATCTTGGATATAAATAAATATTCAAAAGGAAAATGAGAACAAATTGATCAATTAAGAAATACAAGGCGACACATGTTGTTAAGGGATACAAGCAAACTGAAGAGGTGGGCTATTTTGATATTTACTCGCCTATGATCAGAATAATTTCTATTAGGATGTTGATTTCTATTGCATCATTATTGATCTAGAAATACATCAAATGGATGTTAAGACAACCTTCTTAAATGGAAATTTACATGAAAAAATATATATGGAACAACCTGAGGGTTTTACAGCTCCGAGACAGGAGATGAAGATTTGTAAGCTTGTTAAGTCTCTTTACGGGCTAAAACAAGCACCTAAATAATGGTATGAAAAATTTGACATGTAGTGCTGTCAATTGGTTTTAGAATAAATGAGTGTGATAAATGTGTCTATATGAAATACACTGAAAAAGGTTATGTAATTATTTGTTTGTATGCTGATGACATACTAAACTTGGGTAGTAATAATTTTATGATTAAAACTATCAAAAATATGTTGAACAAGAGGTTTGACATAAAAAATATGAGAATAGCAGATGTTATATTATGGATGAAAATCACTAAAGCATCTTATGGATATGCCTTATCTCAGTCCCATTATGTTAAAAAAATTCTTGAGAAGTTTGATAAGGGTGATACCCGCATTGTAAGGACATCTGTAGATATAAATCTACATTTGTCCAAGTATACAGATAAAGGCATATCATAATTAGAATATTTTCGTATCATTAGGAGTTTCATGTATTTAATGAATTGTATAAGACTCGACTTAGCATATACTGTGAGCAAATTGAGCAGGTATACTAGTAACTGTAGGACTGACCATTGGCAGACAACTATATGGGTACTAAGTTATTTAAGATACACCCAAAACTATGGGTTGTACTGCACTAGGTATCCAGCTATACTAGAATGGTACAGTGATGCAAATTAGATATTTGATACTAATGAGTCAAAATCCACAAATGGATATGTATTCACTTTGGGTGGTGCAGCTGTGTCAGGGAAATCGTTTAAACAAACGTGTATTGCGAGGTCCACAATGGTGTCTAAGTTTATAGTTTTAGACAAAGCTGGAGAAGAAGCTAAATGGCTCTGCCAATTTTTATAAGACATCCCAATGTGGCTTAAACCTGTGTCAGCCATCTGCATACATTGCGACAGTCAATCAGCAATGGCTAAAGCACAGAATAATATCTATAACGGTAAGTCTCGACATATATGTCGCAGACACAATACCGTAAAACGCTTGCTCTCAGTGGAATAATTTCCATTGAATATATAAAGTTTAAAGACAATATAGCGGATCTGTTAACTAAAGGGTTAAACGGAGAGCAAGTTAGTCGTTTATCGAGGGGAATGGGCTTATAACCTATGAATTAAGAATCGCCTCAATGGCAACTCAACTTAGCTAACTGGGGATCCTAAGATCTAAGTCCAAAGGGACAATCGAATTGCGTGTGACTCAGTGTTATCACTGTGGAGATAAAATCTTCTACCCATTCCTATGATAGTACAGTGATACCTGTAGAGTAATTAGGTTATGCTATACTTTTAATGGTTCTTATACCTTAAAATTCAAGTGGAATATAACATGATACTCTTGATAAGAATCACCTATATGAGTGAGAAAGGGCCACTTCTGTGAGAATGCTAAGGTTACATTCTCTAACAACACTCATGAAACCAAGATTTGCCCAAGGCCAAAATGGGCACAACCGTGACAACCAAGCTGTGTTTAAAAAAATTCTGTGTGAACTCTATTGTCTTGACTTACACAAACGGCTAAACAGTTCAAGGCATCATGTTCACTGATTAGCTAGTAAGTCCGATAGTTTTTCATAAGGGAATGTTCAAAACCAAAAGCTTCCTATCCTATGCATAATTTTTCTTATTGAACTTTCTCTGTGTCTGTATCTTCTTGCATCTTCTTTTTCGTCAAATCCCATTCATGTGGGGGATTGTTGAAAAAATAGGTTTTGAATAAAGTTAGAACATGAATTTTAGCTAACTTTGAAGCTAAATATCTTTTGATTTGATTAATCTTTTTTCATGATTCCAAGTTTTAATTTGTTTATCTCCATGAATAGAGTAATTATGGATTTTACAGCATTCAAAATCATTAATGGGTGAATGAGAAATTGACTCCAAAAGTGTGCCATTAAAGTTGACAAAATAATAGTAACTAAGCTCAATTCCACATTGGTTGGGAGAGCTTTGGGTAAGTGGCTTATATAAGACAAGTTGAGCCTAAGGAGTGTGTCCCTTAGGGGTACCTAGTTTTGTGAACGGGGGAGGACCTACCCAACGGTGGGTTCGACCTAAACCCCACACGCGCGCATGCACGGGTCACTGTTGTCGCCCGCCCGTCCGATCGACCGGTTGTGCCAAGCCGAGCCGGGTCAGGTCCGTGGTCCGAGGTCCGTGGGCCATAGGTCGTGGGTCGTGGGTTACGGGTTGCGGGTCAACCCTTATCTTTTTGAATTTAAAGTTTAAATTATTTAAATTTTAAATTAATAGTTACTATTATCGTTTTAATTCAAACCGTTGGAAGGGTTTGGGACCGTTGGCGTCGATTTTTTGGTTTGCGCCTGTTGGGCCAGGCCAAAGAGGTGTCGTGTCGGATCGGTTTAAATCAAACTAGTGTCGTGTCGATTCGGTTTAAACCAAACCGTCACATTCAACCGCCTATAAATAGGCTGTTTCAGCACCTGATTTAAATCATCCAATTTCCAGACGCTCTTCCTGCCATTGCCGAAGTCTTGTTGCTTCACATACTGTCTGCATTTTCTTCAGAAAGTTCAACACAGCCAAGTTTGTTGTGTGTACACGTTGTCGTGCTTCTCCTGCATACGACAATCGCTTTATCCTAGAGGCAGACACCTGTTCCACCGCAAGCATTGAGGCATGGGTGCTATCTATCTTAAGGAGATAACGTCAAACGTTGGACCCGATTGCATAGTTTCTGTCTGTAAGCTTTACGTTTTTTACCAGTTTAGTTCTGATTTATAATTTCGATCTTGCGCTCGTTTAAGTTATTTTTTTAAAAAAAAATAGTTTTCTGTTCCAGTTCTGGTTTTGTTTTTAGTTTTACAAAAAAATAGTATTTTTATCTTCTATTTTAAAATATAAAACAGTGTTATTTTGTTTTATTTAAATAGTATTTATCTTCTGTTTTATTTAAACAAAATTAATTTCTATAGTATTATTCTGTAAGTGGAAAATAATATATTAATTATGTTTAATCTTATTCTGAAATTAGTTTCACATGGTTATAATTTATTTTATTGCATTTGATTGTTGTCCCGATTTTTCAAACCGACATATTGCTGTTATTTTCATAACACTAATTGTTAACATATAATGCTTGAATTGTTTTTAAAAAAATGAGAAACATGGATTGGGATTTTTAATTATTGGGATTTTTAATTTAAAGACATTGATGGTATTTGACATTTATGAAACTAGTAGCTTATAAATTGTAGTTTATATCAGAAGTTACAAGTATTTGGTAAAAATTTTAAATTGTCGTTGAAATAAAAGAAAAATTAGTTATAATTTGTAATAAAAGTTGTGAATATTTGAAAAAAAAATTATAACTTATTGATAAAACTAGTAATAAGAAACTAAAAGCTACTGCTAGTAATTTTGCCAAATACTCCCAAATTTCTAATAGTAGTTGATGAACAAATGATAAAATATTTTTCTTTTCATATGTATAACAAGAACTTTTAAAAGAAAAAACCAATGATATTCTTCATTTCAAGTTACAAAGGGGGTGTTTGGCAAAGCTTCCTGCTATAGTTTTTAGTTTTCTGTTATTCATTTTAGTTATAAGTTACAATTTATTTCAAACACCCACAACTTCTGCTACAAACTATAACCATTTTTTTTCTATTTCAGTTACAAGTTACAATTTTTACGAAGCACTTACAACTTCTGTTACAAATTATAATTTATAAGCTACTAATTTCAATAATACTAAACACTACCAAAATAAAAATAATATATACAAATCTTATTTTCTTGCCGTAAAATCATAAAATATAATGACAACTGTTCTTTCCGGTAACTCTTAGACCTTACCACAAAAGCATAGCCCTTGTTTACATTGAAAAGTTAGAAAGGAAAGTGAAAAATTTAAAAGAAACCAATTAGTTATCTGACATGTTTGAATTCATTTTTAGAACCCATTTGGCATGTCTAAAAAGTTTAGTTTTTTAGAAATTTAGTTTTTTTTTTAGAAAAAGAAGAAGTTATATTGTTTGGTATATCTAAAAAACCAATAATTTTTTGACTTTTAAATTTTTTGAGGATAGAGATTACTTTTTATTAAGGGTGTTATAATTTTATTCAATAAAAAGTCAGATTGAGTAGTATATATGTTAATAAGTTTTTGTTTTTGGACAAACAGTTAATGGGTTTTTTTTATGATTCCAAGTTGTTAAGATTGTAAATTATTTCTAACTATTTTATTCATTTCTAACTCCAATAACCGAAAATAATAAAAGGCCATAGATTCAAATTCTAAAAATGCAGTTCACAACCAGAAGCAGAATCAAAAAATGTGTTTGGCGGAGGCCAAAGCATACGCATAAAAAAATTGCGACGATTTTTAACATATCACCACATTAATTAATTGTTACTTAAACTGCCGTTTCAAGTCATTGCATTAGTTCATATAATTCTAATAATAAATTAAAATTTTATATTTTGATATTTGTAATTAAAAATAAAGAAAAGTAACATGTATGTACCTCTTATATAAAAAGGGAAAAAAAAAACTTAATAGAATTGATATATTGTGAAAAAATATTTAGATTTTTTCAATATATATTATGTGTATTTTCAAAAATCTTGGGGGAGGGGGATGCCTCCCTCCATTCTCCTATGCTCTTATTCTTCACCATCATCACAACCACCCCAAAGTTTCATAATCTATTTTAACTTCACAAAATTTGATCAATTGCATGGATAATGAAGAAAGAGAACACAGAGAAGAGATAATAGAGAAAGAGTCACTGCATCTAACAATAATGGTATTTGGCGGAGCTAAAATTAGTTGCTTATAAATTTAATTGAAGAAAAAGTTATTTGACTTGTAGCGGAAACTGCTAATGTTTGGAAGAGCTGATAAATTATGAATTTTAAAATTTGAATTGTGTTAAAAGAATGGATAGTTTTGTCAATAGGCACAAACTTATTTGTAAGTTGTCAAATACCCTCAGTTGTTTTTTCAAAACTAAAACTAAAAGCAAAAATAGAGAAAGAAATACATATTGCAAAACATCTCCAGTGGCGATTAGTGACACACAAAGAAAAATATTCAGTCATGGATCTCTATTTCTTTTTAATTAGTCGCATTCCTTGTGATTGACAACAAGAAGCCCCTCCTCCATAGAGATTGGGATTTCTTTTTATTGTTAAGGAAGAAGATAAAAAATTATGGAAAGGGTATTTTAGTCATAATATAGTTTTTTTTTTTGGCCGTGTCAATTGACCACATTTGGTTTATTTACCTAATGAAAACCTAACAAATGAATTAAAAGTGTTACTATTTAAAAATTGAAATTCTAGTCGTAGATTTTTAAAGTGAGTAACGCTAAAATGACCATATTTAATGATCACATTTGAGTACCACATGATGTGATATTTTATATGTGGTATTTATATCATTGTACGGTCCTTTTGGAATAAACAAATAATAAATAATAATGGAGAGCTAAAATATGCGAAGTAATCAAAAAATACATAACGGAGAGAGATAAAGTTGGGTGAAGGAGAATACTAGTTTGAGTTTGGAATATTAATAGTGTGAACACATGTGTGTTGGCCTCAATTCGAATGTCTCAAAAGTATGAACACTTCTTCTATTTATAACCCTTGAAAGAGTTCTGTTAGGAGTAGGATAGGACTCCATAAGAGGTATAATCAAATCATGAAAGGTGATCTCGGAGAATCATGACATTCTATTCTAAAAATCAACCAACTAGTGTTCTATTCCAACTCAACTAGGTCGGCCAACGGGTGTCCCGCGGGTACCCGACCTATTTGGGTCTAGTATCCGACCCACTCGGGTCGAGTGACTCAGGGGTCACTCGAGTGACTCGAGTGGGAGGGTCCCGTGCTTCGACAAATACTTTTCCTTAGCTATCAAACCACATGTCTCCCAACGTCCCATGCAAGATTGTACTACCATTGTCTTCATTGTCTCGATGACAGTCTTTCGATTCTTAGATAAATCTATGTTTGATATATAGCTTGTGCTATATGTATTTGGCTTTGTTCAGTCTGTACTGAGCCACATAGTCTGAGCTATGCTATTGTAATTAGGTAGTCAAAGCTACATAGCATGTGCTGTCTTCACGACCTATGTCGTGGTAATAATACAATCTGTGCTGTCTTCATGGTCTGCGCTATGGAAGCGTAGTTAAGTAGTCAGGGCCATTCTCGTAGTCTGTCTATGGAATAGCTTATACCCATGTGTTATGAGTGATCAAGTTTGTTGTCAAGATTTTAATATTCCTTTTGGGAATATCCATCTACATTTTGCTCCATGCACGCGCATAAGCCACTCGAGTATATACATTCTTTTGCGCGTTTACTCCACGCGACTTGTTCATGCTTGTGCACCACGATGAACAGCTGCCATGTCGCCTCGACTTCAGTGCGTTGGCACTTAAATGTTAGTCGACCTCTCGTCTTCTCCCTTTTCGTTTTAAATAGTGTTGGGCCCTCATTCAATGCTTACTCTTTCCAGAGCATTCCCTTCAGTTCTCTCTTCCTCTTCTTTTTCCATTAAGTTCTTTACTCCCCATTATTATTTGCAAATGGCCTTTCGTGCTGCTCGTCCGTTTGCTAATGTCGACATCGGTGATCATGGGGCCCACTTGGAGACTCGTTCGCCCATTCCCAAATTCGAATGGCGTACTGCGCCTTTTTTTGGTGAAAAACGATGCTTTCTAGAGAGCGGTAGATGCCTTTATCCCTAGCCCTCTTAGTATCGTACACCCCTACTTATCTATCCCGATGTAGTCCCCGAGGAGACTGAGATGATTACTTCCTCTTATGTGTTTCGTTTTCGTATCGAGAGAAGGGATTACCCTTTTTCATTTTTGCAATTCAAAACTCTGGCAGGCCCTGCTTTTGGTTGGGAAGAATGGGTCAGTGACGTGATCCGAGAAGATGACCTTCACATCATTTTGGACAAAATCGGCATCCTTCCATCCATCATGCTCTTCTGTACTTTACACATCCATCGAAGCATTGGCAGCCTGAAGGCACTTATTAATCACTGGAGCTCTGATTCACTTACCTTTATTACCCCATGGGGTGAGTGATCCCCTACTCTCGAGGACGTATCAGTTCTGCTTCACTTCGATATTCAGGGACAGGTCATTTTCGACCCCGAACATTTGTCTACTTCTGACCGTGATGCTATTGCTGAGCTCTGAGCATGCCTCACCCGTACTGCCAGCTACGGCAATCATTTCGACAAAACGGGTGCTCCTTTGTTGAACCGCTCTTCTTCTACTAAATCCACATACACATCTTGGATCCACTATTTCTTTAAGGAAATCCCGCCCATGGGTGCTGGTGACGACGAGAGAGTGGAGTTCCCAGGGGAAGCTCATAGCACTGACATGTACCTTATGGCTTTCATCTCATTTTTTTGGGTCTACATTCGTCATTCCTAGGAGTCCTCCTAATAGTGTATCCCTGCTCGTATTCCCTTTGGTCGTCCAACTAGCTCGGGGTGAGCAAGTCCCATTGGGGCCCTCTTCCTCGGTACTCTGTATCAATGCCTGGATCTCATCAAGATTCAAATGGAGAGATCCGTTGGTAGGTATGATATCGCGACATTCGCCGCCATAGGGTTTCTTCAAGTGGTGATGTACGAGAGGTTTCCTGACTTCACTCCTTGCCCACTTTCCTTCCCTCATACCAGAAAGGTCTGAACTACCAATTCAGAGTCAAGTTATTAATGAAGAGGTACAGTGCGACTACCCTCTGATTCTCCGTTGGAAGGGCTCGAGCACATCCGATGTATAATTTCCTTTTTTAATGATCCTGTCGACTTTTCTTTATGCCCCTATACCTCAGCACCTTCTGGTGTCGTGCTTCCAACTTGGTATTTTGATTCGCCTCAGCATCTCCAGCATGAGACGGCTACTTCATTGGAGAGTTCTCACCTAAACGTCTTGTCCATGCTCTTTCCTGGCTACCTTCCATATCTCACCGAAGATGGTATCGGTGTTATTTCGTATCGTCCCGATCGGATGTTGTGTCAGTTCTATTTTGACCAAGGAGCCCCATCTCACTGTATTCAGACCTGCTCATATGTCGACAGCTATGCCCCGTTCATGATTGGGAGCCTTATGATCCCCCTGCACTTATCGGTCATTGAATTTCCTTCTCAGGGTCAAGTAGGTCGATGTACACCCAGCTACTCCTTTACTCACTTCCCTTCGACTACTGCCATAGAAGCTCATGTTCGTCCCCTGCTAAAGTCGCTTACCCCCTGCCGTCTCCCAAGTAAGAGAGACACTCGAGGTACTCGTAGTAGGTTTGTAGTTTCAGATACCATTGCTACAAATCTTCCTTCATTAGGTGTAGTTATTGCCTCTCCTCTTCAGACAGTTGAGGGGTGGGTTACCTGCTCCATGGCACAGGCAATGCAAAAAGTCGATGAGCCAACTCGAGTAGATGTTGGAAGACCCAGAAATGTTTGCACCGGGTATTATTCTGAGCTTTTATTGTGCACTTAATCACATATGCTTCTATTTTTCTTACCTCTCACACTTGTCTATGTAGGGTATGCCTGAGGCTTCTCATCCTCCACTCGGTCTAGAGGGTCGAGAGAGTGGCTCTGACGAGGATGAAGTTCCTATTGCTCGGCTGGCCATTGCTCGTCAGAGGCACTTGGTGATCCCATCAGCTGAGCTGGTCGAGGAACGGGTTGATTCTGCGAGTTCTCCAGGGAAGGTGAGCTTCGTGCCTCATTCACCCCATCCCGAGGAGGTTCCTCTGCTCCCAGGCTCAGGCTTTGGTACCTCAGTAGATGAGGCACTTGCCAAGCTGGATCCTCAGCTCAGCACAGAGGAAAAGGTTGGGGAAGCTGCTCGAATGATTGTTCCCTCACATACAGATTCCCTATTAAATTTTCACCTTCCCGAGACAGAGGGATCTTATTCTGAGGAACAAACTGTGAAGCACTCGTGTACAAAAGAACTTGATTTGGGTAAAGAAAGCCTTAGCCACGTAAGAGTCACCGTGGGAGCAGTTTTCCTTTCTGAGCAAGATCCCATAGCGAGGCCCCATCGTATTGAGAAAACTTCTGTTCTCTTCCTCGGACATGAGGTTCAACCTGGAGACCTCGAGCTCTTAGAGACGATTCGCACCCTTCATCCTTCTACATTTGCTAATTTTGGTATGAGGAGTGCTGCTCTGTCGGGTTTCATCCTTCATACTTTGAGTTCTTTAGTTAAGAAATTGTCGAATTTTACTGTGAAGGAGCTTGATCATGCCATGTTAGATTCAACATTCGACACGCTTTTTGACTTGGAGCTCGTGAGACTGGACCTGTCTTGGATGCACACCAAGCTTGAAAATTGGCCCGTTTTCATCTTCGGCGTTTCGAGTCTTTAGCTCGGGTTTAGGAGAGGGAGCATGCAATGAGTCTGGCAAATCATCAAATTATGGATATCAGGCTTGCTTTGACAGCCGCGAAGTCTGAGTTTGCTCACCTTCAGCAAGAGTTGGAAGCAGAACTGGCTCAGGTCTCTCCTGATGATTCCAGCCTTTCGGCGATAGGCTTAGATAACAAGGTCCTAAGGGACTTAGTGTAAAGAGGGAAAAAAAATTTTTCATGTTGCTTTCCTTTTTCTTTCCTTTTTTTTTATTGAATGTACCAGAGAAAACGAAAATATCTTTATTGCTTTGAATTTATTGATGACTCTACGCATAGTATTTTTTGACATACTTAATATTAATGGCTCCAGTTCTAAAATCGTCACGAACTCTAATTAACTTTTCGTATCCACTAGGATTGCTTTGCACTACTTCATAAGGTCCCTCCCACTTAGGGGTAAACTTTGGGACTGGCATCCTTCTCAAGATGGGGTCTGCCAGCTTCCAGACCAGATCTTTTTCCTTGAATTCTCATTTTTGTACCCTTTTGTTATACGTTTTAGCCATTGCTTGCTGAATTTTTTCTAACCTTTCCTTTGCTTTATCTCTTATTTCCTTGATTGCTTCTAAGTTCATTAGTCGATGATGCAGATTCCACTCCATAGCTAGGGCCATCCTTATTGATGGTACTGCTAGCTCGACCGATAGTACTGCCTCGGATCCATAGACTAATGAGTAGGGCGATGCCGAGGTGGAAGGCCTTTGTGTTATTCGATAAGCCCATCGTGCCACTGGAAGGTGTTCTGGCTATGCCTTTCCATTCTCTTCCATCATCTTGCTCAATACCTTAATCGGGGTCTTGTTTGTTGCTTCGACCTGTTCGTTCCCCTTAGGATAATAAGGTGATGACATGTAGTGCTTGATCTGGTAGGAGTCGAGCAACTTTTGGATATGTTTGTTGACAAAAGGTGTACCATTATCCGACAAAATGACTCGAAAAATCCCAAACTTGCATATGATGTGCTCTCTAATGAAGTTTGCTACTGCATCGGCTATTGCCCTTTTTATTGGTATTGCTTCAACCCACTTGGTAAACACATCTGTGGCTGTGAGAATCCACTGATGCCCCCTTACCTACGGGTGTATTGGGCCAACAAGATCCAGTACCCATGTGTGAAAAGGCTATAGAGTCCTCACACTGTGTAGGTCTACCGCTGGGGCATGTATCATATCGTTGTGCTTCTGACAGGCTTTAACACATCCTGACATATCTCTTCGCATCTTCTTCCATAATGGGCCAATAATATCCCAAGTGGAGTAACTGCTCGTACAAACCCTGGTGTTCCCTCTGATGGGATACTCTCAATAATTCGTCTGTCTCCTCATACGCCGCACATCGCAGTAGGTCCCCCTCCACACTTCTTCGAAATAGTTGGCCTTGCTCGATCAAGAATCTCGCTGATTGTTTCTTAATTCATGTTGCAGTTATTGGGTCTAATGGTAGTACTCCTTCTTACAGGTATTCTAAGTATGGGGCCTTCCAATCGGTTGTTACCTCATTGAGCGAGCATTATTGCCCGATAATTGTAGCCTGACAGCGCACACACTCCCCTTGCAATCGGGCAGCATCTCTTGACATTTATTGCCAATAGTATCCTTGTCTTTGAATTATCCTATACAGGCTCACATCAGCTTCCCCGCAAGTCTACTCATGGATGTGGTGTAGCTTCATTCTAGCCTCCTCCTTGTCTATACATCGGTCCAGTAGTCCTCCTGTTGTTGAGTGGCAAAGTTCCCCCTCGATGAGTGTAAACTGGGCCAATTTTGCCATGGGGACTGCCCCTGGCCCGTATGTAGCTGAGTGACAATGGGGGATCGTCAATCATCCCCTGGTTAGCTTGGGTACAAGCCCAATAGGGTGGCCGACTCATGTTTCTTCTGACAGTGATAGTGGTTGCGTCTTCTGACAACTGTAGTTTTGCCCCTATAGTGGCTAATGCATCGGGTAGCCTATTGGTTGACCTTTGGCACATGCTCAAACCTTACCTCCTTGAACTTTTCGAGTTGTTTCTGCACTATTATTCTGTATGTCTCCAAGGCGGCTTCTTTCAGCCCGAACTCTCCTATCGATTGTTTTACCACTAGACTAGAATCTCCTAGGATTTTTAACCGCTTAACTCCCATTCGCTCTGCTGCTAGTAGTCCTATAATGAGTGCCTCGTACTTAGCCTCATTATTTGAGCAATTGAACTGAAGTTTGTTGGCCAATTCGATCCTCCTGGTGGACTCCTAATGAGTCAGAACTACTCCAGCTCCTCGTGTACCCCTTGTTATGGCACCATCGAACTATAGGACCCACCATTCATGAGTTCTTTTAGTGAACACAGTGTTACACATATCTCCTGGCAGTTCCTCGCTTACTGGCTCGATGGCCTGTTCAGAAAATTGTGCGAGCAGTTCGACTAAAGCCTGGCACTTGATTGCTAGGGGCACCGTGCATGCTACATCGAACTCGGCTAAAGCTAGCGTCCACTTGGCTGCTCGTCCTGTTAATGCTGGCTTGCTCAGTAGGAACCTAATGGGGTTGCATTTGGTTACCACCTCAACTCGATGGGCTAGAAAGTAATGTCTTGACTTTTGCACTGTGAATACTAATGCTAGGCAGTGCCTCTCGAACGGGGTGTACTTCTCCTTGGGGCCTCTCGTCTTTCTGCTAATGTAATAATCGCTCAACACCTTTAACCTCTTGTATTAGCAAAGCTCCAATAGACCTTGCTATAGATGTGAGGTATAATATGAGTGGACTTTCGGGTTATGGTGCAATCATAGTTTGAGGAGAGGCCAAGACCTCTTTTACTCCGTCAAAAGCCTGCTGGTGCTTTTCTGTTCATTGAAACTTGGTGTTCCCTTTGAGTAGTTCCGAAAAAGGGGAAGTCATCTCTGCCAATGCTAGGATAAAGCGTCATAGGTAAGAGATTTTTCTTAAGAATCCTTTTAGCGACTTTTGAGACCACTTGGGAGGCATTTTCATTATGGATTTGATCTTTTCCTACTGCGATGTCCATCAAAATGATATATTTTTAGTTTTAAAATAAGATATATAAATATCAATTGTTAAATATTCACTAACTCATGGTATAAATTGCATTAGGCAAACGAGAATGATTGTGAGAAACCCTACATCTCAAACTTTTTCAAAGACTCTCACATGAGTAAGAAAAAAGGTGACTGGGAAAACCCCGTATGTGTTGAATTGCATGTAAGTATATTCAAGTATGTGTTCAATTGTAAAATGTTTTTTTTGTATTATTACTAATTGTTTAACTTTTTATAAATATTTTAGGCAAAGTTTGAAAAGTTATGCGAAGAGGCATCACAGCATGAAGCAGAACCAATCACACAGGAACAGATGGCGACTGATATACTAGAAAAACGCACTGGCTACTTAAAAGGATATGAAATTGGTGGGAAGTCATCATCATCTAGAAGCTCAACTGCACAATCACAACAAGAAGTCCAAACTCTCCGAGATAAAATAGAAACATTGAACGAGTTGAACAAAATCTAAGAAGAAATGATAAAGCAGCAACAAGAGTCAATAACGCAACAACAAGAGACGATTAAAGCGAATAACAAGATGTTCGAAACTTTTCAAGATTTTGTGGTTCGCTAAATGGGAGTGTCATGGTCCCAGCAGGATAATGGTCGTGGTGGATCAAGCTCTTCTTGGTAAGTCTATCTATCGCACTAAAGTTTAATCTAGTTATCGAATGATTTTTTAAGATTTTGAAAATTAGAGGTCAAAACTTTGGATAAGCTTTCAAATGGCTCTAAAACTCATACGAACATGTCAATCTAGAGTAATGTGACTTTTGAAAATAAACCACACATCAATTCGACGTTCAATTTGAGAATTAGATGAAAGTTTATTAAGCTTGAAACTTAAAAAATCGTAAAAATACCGTAATAGATCAAAACTTTGAATAGGCCATCAAATGACTCTATAACTCGTACGAACACGTTAATCTAAAGTAATGTGACTTGTGGAAACAAACCACACGTCAATTGGACGTCCGATTTGAGAACTAGATGAATGTTTGTTAAGCTTTAAACTTAAAACTTAAAAAAACTGCAAAAATATCGTAGGAGGTCAAAATTTTGGATAAGCCATCGAGCGGCTCTATAACTCGTACGAATACGTTAATCTAGAGTAATGTGACTTGTGAAAACAAACTACACTTTAATTCGACGTCCAATTTGAGAAATAGATGAAAGTGTGTTAAGCTTGAGACTTAAAAAATCACAAAAATACCGTAGGTGGTCAAAACTTTGAATAGGCCATCAAATGGTTCTAAAACTCATACGAATACGTTAATCTAATGTAATGTGACTTGTTGAAACAAACCACAGTGCAATTTGACGTTTGGATTGAGAAATAGATAAAAGTTTGTTAATCTTGAAACTTAAAAAGCCGCAAAAATGCCGTAAGAGGTCAAAGCTTTGGATAAACCATGAAATGCTTCTAAAATTTGTATGAACACGTCAATCTAGAGTAATGTGACTTCTAAAAATAAATCACACGTGAATTCAACGTCTGGTTTGAGAAATAGATAAAAGTTTGTTAATTTTGAAACTTAAAAAGCCGCAAAAATTCCATAGAAGACTATAAACTAGCAGTTCGATAACTTGGGCATAGACATGTACACATTACTAGGCCAAAGAAACTTGTACTAATAATGGGCACCTCAATGCAAATTTAGGTAAGGTAATAAAAAGAAAATTTATGTAATTTACATTATTTCAATTTCATTAATTTTATATTTACTTTATATGATTTAACAATAATGTTTTTTTTGTAACAGATATGGATCGAGGATTCTATTGTACTTTTGAAGTGGTGACCATACTAATGGGATTGAGGAATTGATGAACTATCTTGTAATTTATATCATTTTTATTCGGATATGTTTTTGATCGGTTGATGAATGTTTGGAACTTGTTATTTTATTCGGATATGTTTTAAATTACATTATTATTATTAAATTTTTGGTAAATTGAATTGATGAGAATGCATTTAATGGTGATTATTATTGTGTTATACAAGTTTTTTGTGTATGATTAGCGAAAAAAATATTATAATTTAATTATGAGAGTTTTGTTTCTGGTTTACCTTTAGTGACTACATAGTGACATATTGTGTTTTTGTCACTGAAAACATATTGTGCTTTTAGTGACTACATAGCGACATATGTTTCGTCGGCAAATGTGACCGTTATCGACGAATTGAGAGCATCAGCGACGGCTACTTTGTAGGCAAAGATAGGTCATTGGCGACGAAAATGCCAGGTCATTGATTGATTACCATTAGCGACGACTAGCCTTGTAAGCTAACAAACATCATTGCCGACGAATGACTCGTCGTGGATAATTACCATTAGCGACGAATGCCTTAGTAGGCGAAGGTAGGTCATTACCAACAATTCTGTCGTTGGTAATTGTTGAACTTTCGGCGACGACACAAAATCGTCGCGGTAGAACTTCTTAGGGTTCTGCAACAAGTTGGCGACGAAATTACAATCGTCGCAAAAGGTTTTTGACAACGAATTTTGAGTTTTTAGCAACGATTATTCTCGTCATTGTTGATGCTTTTTCTTGTAGTATATATATACAAAAGGGAGACAAACCAATTTACTAGAACTCTGAGTAGCTAAACTATTACAAATAGCCTGAATAACTATGATAGTCCTTTTTTTTAACTACAAAGATGAAATATACATGAGCAACTCGAGCCGTGAGTGACTCGTGCCCCTAGAAGCCTCCTGAGTAGCTTAAATAGATATCAAAACCATTTACAAGAAGGATATGTAAGAAGCATTTCATTCCGAAGTTGCAAGATTGATTCACCCGAGTGAATGAGACCCAAGCCACTAGGACCACAGTAGCCCGGGCATCTAAATTTGCAATTTATCATAAAAGAGCATATAATATTTCATAGCACATACTATGAAGCATATCCCTAACTACGAATGAAGAAATTTCATACCACAAACTATGAAACATAGCACGGATTATGACAGTAACCCTAACTACTCGACTATATTTTCATGGCACAGACCGTGAAGGCAACACAGACTGTAAATGTAGCTCTAACTACCTAATTGAGATGATATAGCACAAACTATGTGGCCCAGTATAGACTGAACGACCAAGATATAGCACAAACAATGTAATTATAGATTCCTTTGAGAATCAAAAGAATGTCCCAGAGACAATGAAGACAATGGCAATACAATTCTGCGCAGGACGTTGGAAGACATGTGGCTTGGTAGCTAAAAAAAGAATTTATCGTACCATAGGACCCACTCACTCGAGTCACTCAACTTGAGTGGGTAAGGTACTTGACCCGAACAGGTAAAGTAACCACAGGGCACCCGTTGGGCCGACCTAGTTAAGTTGGAGTAGAACACTAATTTTCGGGAAAGCAACTAGCCTACAGATCTTATCTTCTGATTCCCGAGGTTACCTCTCTTAATTTAATCATATCCCCTAGAGAGTCCTGTTCCAATCCTAATAACTCTATCTAAGGGTTATAAATAGGAGGGATGGTTATGCTCTCAGGGCATTCTAATTCAGATCATACGATACGTGTTTATACTACCAGTGCTCCAAACTCAATTAGCATTCTCCTTCACCCAATCACTGTCTTACTCTGTTCAGTGTTTTTGACTACTTTGTGTATTTTACCTTTCCATAATTGTTTATTAATTGTTTTTTCTAAAAAGAACCCTACACTACTAAATTTCAAAATTAACTCATTGTACATATTTTTTTTATCTCAAGATTATGGCAAATACTGCTGCAAATTAATTTCAATGGATAATGTGCTTAATAGTTGACTTTTTTGTGTGTTTTAAATTGATGGTAATATAAATTTTGTGGAACTGATGTATATGATATGTTTGAATGAATTAATAGTATGGTAATTTTTTAGTTTTATTTTTTGTATAATTTATCGTATATATAGTATATATATTTTTCACATACCTCGAGTTGCATACGCATCACGTGTGCCATGTTGCTAGTTTACATAATCAAAACCTAACAAATGAATTAGAAGTGTTACTATTTTAAAATTGAAATTCTAGTTATACATTTTTTAAATTGAGGTGTTAAGTGGTACTTGCTAAAAATTCAATGTAATTGTGTAATTAACCCTTAAAATTAAAAATAAAAATAAAAATAAAAATAAAAATAAACAAAACACAAAAAAATAACTTTAATTAAATTTAATTTAAACTTGGTAATGAAGAAATGTTCCCGCACATAATAATGATAATTGTCAATCTAGGGTGTAGTTTTAATTTCACGAATTACTAGATAAGAGATAAATAAAAATATATATATATAGAGATAGTGTTTTATCTTAATAATCAATTTTTAAATCGTTCTCTTTTGGTGATCAGATTTTTAGAAAGAATCTCTTCAAAAGTACTTTTCAAAAGTACAAAAATTTGAAGACGAAATATTGTTGAACTTTTTAATATTAAAATTAACTTTTAAAAACAGACATAAAGTACAATGATTATAGGGTTAATTAATTATTATTCTTATTTACAAGATGTGATACTTGATCCCGTTTTTTTTTCGTCATTTTTCAACGCGTCGTATGTGTTTTTCTTTTAGCATGTTTATATACATTTGATGTATGATTAGCTTAGATCTGCCTTTAGATATTTTTTTAAAAATATCTTTCCTTTCCTCTCTCTAGCTTTTGAATTCATCCAAACGCTCTGCATTCTCTTTAACTTCGCGGGGATCTGGGGCTCGATTTTCAACGATCAGACAGCGGATTCCTACTATTGGCACTATGGGCTACGCATTCATCTAGACGAAATTTTATTTCGGTGAAGTCTCATTTTGCACGTGGTTCAAGACATCAAGTTTTTGACTCATCGAGGTAAGATCTTAGACTCATATTTTATAAGGGTATTACGTGTAATCATGTGTGTTTTTACCGTCTTAAAATGCATGAAAATGTGATTTCTATTTTGATAAATCGGGTTTTAGTTTATAAACCATTTTTGGTTGGTTTCGGTTGGATGGATCAAGTTGCGAGAGTTTCTTTTGAGGTTTTGTGGTAGGCTTGGCCTAGAATATGTCCGAGTGGGTTGAAATGGGAGTTTGGAGGCTTCGATTTGGGGTTAAGATGGCTAAGCCCGTAGCACAAAAACGGTTTCTGCTTGGGGTCAGTCGACTGACTGGGTGGTTCAGTCGACTAAATTGTGTGTTTTTGGGTTCAGTCGACTGGACTGGGAAGTCAGTCGACTCACTTTTGTTTTCGGGGAATTTTACGAAATTTCAGTAACTTCTTTTGGTCAACTGTGTGGGGTTCGGTTGACTGACCAGTCGACTGATGTCCGGTGTAAGGCATTTAGGTTGTTTTGGTGGCTATGATGGTTTTTCGGTCGATTCAGTTATGATGTTCTTTTGATTGGCTCTCCTTTAGTGGTGTTTCAATCAATTGAATTATGAGATTCTATCGATTGGACTCATGAAGAGAGGTGTTAGTCATTTTTTGTTTTAGTTGGTCGTGGTGGTTTGTTGCGTTGTTGTCCTCGGGGGTGACATGGGTTAGATTCGACGTGGGGGTCCCTAGTTAGCTACGGGTTGTCGGGGCACGGCTGTATGCGTGGTGGTTAGTGTGGGAGGTTTGGAGTTGGCCTTCAAGGTATGTGGTATGTGGTGTCATTATGTAAAACACAGTGTTATATGTGGTTTCATGCATTTAAAACTCTAGTTTTATTTATGCATGTTGAGGACGGATATGTAATCGTGTTGCATCTAGAACTCTGGTTTCATTTATGCATGTGTTGCATGAGATGCATGTGTAGCGTGAGTCGCGTGTGTAGCATGTGATGTGGTTTGTGAAACGTAGCGTTGTACGCGAACTTATGCATTAAAACTCTGGGGGGATGTGATGGATGGATATGTGGTTCTGTGAATGTTAACTCTGATTAATGGTGCATTAGATGGGGCTAAGGTCCCTCGGTGAAAGTCCGAGAAGGTGCATTAGATGGAGCTGAGGTCTCTTGGTGAAAGGCCGAGAAGGTGCATTAATTGGGGCTGCGGTCTCTCGGTGAAAGCTCGAGAAGGTACATGGATTGCATGTGAAGCATTGTGGGATGGATAAAATCAATTTCAAACTGTTTTTAGGACTCGTATGAGTTGTGATATAAAATCATTTTCAAACCGTTTTTCGAGGCTCTTGTGAGTTAAAAATGGTTCTTATCCTTGCATCCCGTTTGTTTGTGAAAAGCTGTTTTAAAGCTTGAAAGAGAATTAAAAGTTGCACATTGTTTTCCTAGCATGTTTCGCTTATACTACATGTTTGTTTAGTTTTTGCTGAGCTCTGGCTCACGGTGTGAGATTTAAAATATTTTTCAGGTACCGATCACGCAGGTTGATTCGGTGGATCCGGAGAGGGGTGAAGATCTGTAGTCTTCTTTTTTACATTTTTTGGACAATATATTCTTTTACATGTTTATTTTTGGTGTTGGAACAGTGTATATAAACCTTTTGACGTTTTTATATAAAATGCATGTATGTTTTATCTGTGAGTGGATATCGGGTTGGGTGTTGTGAATGTTTGTTTGTGGGCATTCACGTGGCCCAGAGTTTGGGACGTGACAAAAGATGTGTAAAAGATTTAATCACACTACTAATTTTTTTTAAGCTCTAGTCCTATTTTTTAAACGCTATTTTAAAATAGGACAAATATTCTTTTATCTTTCAAAAATCCTAGCCGCCGTTCTCACCATCTTCATTCTTTCTTTTCTCTCTCTCCAAAATCCTAGCCGTTGTTGCCTCCGCCTCCTTTTCGCCCTCACCAGCGTCGCTAGCATCAGCTGCCCCCGCCACCCTCGCCGTTGGTATCCATCGCGGCCGTCTCCCCTTTTCCTTTTCTTTCTCTCTATCTCTCCGTTTCTGCATCCATCTTCCTCCAGATCTGGCTTATGTCATCTTCATCATCCTCTAATACCGAAACCCTAAGCTTCGACTGAAGTTGCTCGTCGCTCACAACCCACGTGCTCTGCGTCTTGTGTATCTCGTCGAACTTGGCGTTGAAGCTCTTGAACGTCTCTTTCACTACCAGCTTCACCACCTTCCTGTTCACGCAAAATTTCGTTTACCATTTGTAAGTCTTGTGGTAATGCCTCGGGTTTGCCGATCTCTTTCTCAACCAGCACTGCCTTCGCACCTCCAGATCTGGCCACCATTGTCTTCAACCTCATCATCAACCAGATCCGACCATCGACCACCGCTGACCGCTTCTCCAGATCTGGCCTCCGTCGTCTTCAACCTCCTCCTCCTCCTCATTGCCACCACCAAAACCCTAGTCCCTTCAAACTAATCGTCGCCGCCTCAACTAATCTAGCTAGATCTGGCCACTGCTGACCATCGCCGACCACCAGTGACTCCAGATCTGCACCACTGCTGCCTTCGCACCACCACCGCCCTCTAGATCTAGACCACCACCTTCGCACCTTCTCTTCTTCAGTACAAGCTGGTACATTGGCTTAACTGAAAAAATTTCTCAATATAAGAAATTTAACTAAGAAATTTGTCAATATTGTTTCCTCTTCTTATTCTTCTTTTAGTTCTCAAAAATTTAACTGAGAAATTTCTCAATATAAGACAATTTCTCAATACAAGAAATTTTCCAGTACAAGAAGTTTCGCCAAAGAAGAAAGATGAGATCGGCACCGGAGATATCGTCAAAGAAGAAGAAGGTTAGAGCTGAAGAAAAAAGAGGAGATCAACGCTGGAGAAGGATGAAGAGATCATCGGAGAATGTGTGACCAACATTGATGCCAGAGAACAAGTGGCCGACGTTGGCGCCGAAAAAAAAGAACAAAGACATCGGCGACAGTAACATATTAGGTATAGAAAAATAAAATGGGACTTTTTTTAAAAAAAGAAAATTTAAAATTGGACTAATCCTTATACAACTTTTACATATAAGACATTTATTTAAAAATCCCATAAATGTACGGTTAAATTGATAAAAAGTTTTTTTTCTTTTTACTAATGCTTATCAAATTATTTTTTTTTAGACAAAATAAGTGTCGTTACTTATTATCTCATTAATTAATCTAACTTAGGTCCCATTTGTGATAATTTCTTATTTACTTACTTTATTTAGCTTTTTTTTTTGTATTTTATAAAAAAAAAATTATCGCTTAACTAGATTGTTATATTTTTTAACTCCTCTTACTAATACGAGTCGGATAAATAAATTTTTTTATTAAAATATAAAAAAAATTGATAAAATACAAGATTAAATCAAAATAAGTTAATAAGTCAAATTTTATATTTTTTATTTTTGTTTTTAATAAATGATTTTTATCTTTTGATTATTTTTTCCTTTTTCGTTTCATTTCATTGGTACAATATGAAAAAATAAAGAATTTGATCAAATTATAAAGAAAAAATCAGAAAAAAAAAAAAAAGCAAATTTTCAAAATTTAGCCCAAACATGACCTGGATGAAACCAGATGGTAAAAAAGGAAAAAAAAAAAAAAAAGAAGTAGAAGAAGAAGAAAGAAATCGCTTTTTTTTTTTTTTTTATCTTTTGTTTTTTTTTTCTTTTTTCTCTCGAGTTGTCAAACGGACTGTGTAAACCCTTTTCCCTTTCCACCGAACTTCGCTTTTTTGTTTCTCCTTTAAAGCTCGACGACTCGCTTCTCTTCCTTTATCCCTCTGAACTGTGCCGAATCAGCGACCAATTCTCCGGCGTTCCTTGAACTCCGACAACGAATCGAATGGCAAACAGCAATTTGCCTCGAAGGATCATCAAGGTACCTCCGATCCCTCTTTCATTTCTCCCATCTCTCTCTCTCTCTCTCTCTCTCTCTCTCTATATATATATATATATATATATAAATAGATAGATAGATAGATAGATTGATGTACGCTATGTATTCGTTCAATTTCTAGGGCTGATTTCTTCTTATATGCCTCTGCGATTGAACAGGAAACACAGCGGCTTCTCAGCGAGCCAGGTATCCCCCCGCCCCCTCTCCATGTCTAGATTTGTTTTTATAATTAATAGCGTTCGTAGCGCTCGCTATCATTTAATTTTTGCAAGAAAAGTGTTGAATCAGAAAAAGATAAGTTAAATGAAATGCAACACTTAGAATTAGAGTTTTGGAAGAGGGGAGGAAGAGAGAGAAGGTAGAAATTTTGGAAAAATAAAATAAAGTGGTTACATAAAATTGAATTAGGGTTTTTAAAAGTTATAAAAAAGATAGGAAATAGAGAGGGAGTGCAATTTTTTACGAAATAAATAAATAAATAAATAATAATAATAATAATAATAATAATAAACTGTGGCAGTTACAGTAGTGTTATAAGGGTTACAAAAACGTGAGTTGGCTTTGTTTACACCAAGTGAGGTGTTTGCTTTATAGTATTGCATAGATAATTTCCCGTGTTTTGTGTACGTGCGGGCGCATACAGACAGCTACATGTATATGTATTTTTGGTTAGCAAACCTGGACCTCTGTTCTTAGATTGCAAGAATTTGGATTTTGCTTTAACAGTGCTACTTGAACTGTCGAGCTTTTTTTTTTTTCAATATCTGGGTATCCGCACTAGCTTGCGTTCACGTCGACTAATCTGGAGGCCCTGAAGTTAACACTCGGGCAAGCCTCTAGAGGCCCTAAAGTTAACGGTTGGACAAACCTCTAGTGGCCTTGACTCGAACTGTGGAACTTATATTTCTCTAGTAATGGGAAGACAATTAGGGATTCTTTTTTTTTTTTCTCCTGCTGTAATTTTGATTGGAGGCTGAAGTGTAAAATGCTGCCTTGAAATTGTATCCCTTCTAGAAGAGGTCATAATGTTTTGTCACCGTTTGTGTTATAAATTCAGCGCCGGGAATCAGTGCTTCTCCTTCAGAAGATAATATGCGGTACTTCAACGTTATGATACTTGGTCCAACACAGTCTCCTTATGAAGGTAATTGGTTCTCCAGAGTTGTTGATTGAACTGGAATACTGTCTCTACCAACTTCAAATTATCTTTGTAAGAAGCTGGTTCTACTTGAATCAATATTTCTGTGATAACTCTTTTTAGTGCTAATGGAATTTGGTTGGTTTGCATAGTGGTGAGTGGAATCAGAAATTTTCAGTTGATTGTACATGCCCATAACCTGTTTGCAGTAAATAGTGACTGGAAGAAATAATCAACCGTACAAAAAGATAATGCAGCTGAAAACTTCTGTACAGAATCTTCATGGAAACAATTTTCATGTAGATATTTCATACAGAGAAATGGAGCAAGGACAATAGGGTATACTTGAACAAGTGTTGACCCCTAAACAGGATCAAGTTTATGTCTCCTCAACTTATTAAAAAAATGCGTTAGTCTCCTTAATAGGTAAATCAGAAAAATAAAAATGCATTGGAATATGTTTAAACTTATAATCATACAAATTCCTTATGCACCACTGGCATGACAACACCGTGGTGGCATTTTACATGTGAAAGTCGTGAGTTTGACCCCCTACCCTCCTTGGTATCATCAGAGAAGGTCAATTGGAGCACTGAGAACCTTGTGTCTCAAAACTTCACTTTTTGCAATCTAAGACTTGGCGGTTGTATAATTTTGACATTAGATGAAGATTACATTTTTATTACAAGGAATGTGGGAAAAAAAAGAGCGTTATTGCTTTTAAAGAGTGCCTAGGCCACATGGAAGGTTTTGGTGATTATCAAGGTTTAAAAGGTAATTTATCTAGAAAAAAGTACACAATGGTTGTTCAGAGAAGAAGTTGATGTTGGTGCAAAATCAGTGGGAATCTATGGATGTGACTCAAGATTGGTAAAGAGGATGGTAAATCACCAACTTTCTTGGTTAACGTAGATTAGTTGTTCGGAAGCTAATATAGTTGATGCTTGATAGTAATTTGAGTCATTTGACCTTATTATAACTTTTGCACCATGAGTAGTGCCTGGGCATATACATTAGAAGCCACACAGTGTAACCTGTCTCTCTCTACTATCAGACAATAGTTTCTTCTTCGCCAAACATTGTGAAATTTAGAGGATCCAAGTGTCCTACTTTGGGGTTAGCCGTATAGGGTTGGCCGCGTATTTGATATTTCCTATTCTTACCCTTGTTATATCCGCTAGATATGGGTACTTTGGAGGGAATAGAAGAGTCCTTGTAACACTGGTCATGACTCCAAAAAAAATGACAGTTGGCGAGAGAGATGTGGAGTCTGGTATTTTAAATTTTCTTGTGAAACTCTCTAGCACAAAAGCATAGTCATGGTGATGCTTTTAAGGGTCCTCCTCCTTAGCATGATATAGGTCAAGTAAATAAGCATATGATTAAAAGATCCATCTCCAGGTGTTCTGCCATTGTGAATGATGACTTGGTGAGTTTGATTTCAAAAGGCTGCATGAAGTGGTGAGATCATGTTTGAATCAAATGGAGACCCATCCTAGAAATTAGTCTCAAGATGTTGCTGGTGAAGTCACTTGTTTATGGATATGGTCTTCTGGCAAGTATGTATGCAAATATTCAATGTTATATGAGCTGACATGTATACATGGCCGGCAGATTGTCATTTGTGATAATCTGTCAGGAATGATATTTCCCTAATTTACATCTTTCTCTCTCTATCATCTATGCCTTCCCATTTGTCATTTTATCACCTTCTTCTCGGACAAATATTTTCATGTTGTTATTGGTTGCCAAATTGAAGCTCGAATCTTAAAATTCAACAGTTTACTGACGTAAACGTTTCCCTTTGTGGTTTCTTGACCTACTACTTGGATGTTGTACAGAATCCGAGACTTTTATTTTTTTTGTTAATTTTGCAGATCGCTATAATGGATTGTTTCTATTATGCTAGCATGTCAATGATATCTATCTTATGAAAACTGATCACCTGTATCCTTCTTGTAATCTTGATCTCTTCAGGAGGAGTATTCAAGTTGGAATTGTTTTTACCCGAGGAATATCCAATGGCAGCTCCTAAGGTATGCAGTGCTCATGATATATTTTGAGCTCTCTCTTGCTTCAAATTTTTTGGTTCAAGTAGCTGCTCATTATGTTATTATCGAGGCCTTTATGTACCTTCTCCTTGATAGTTCAAGTAATACCATATGTTTTTTTTTTCTTTCCTTTTTTAAGCTGCTCCCATGTTCTAAAATGATTTTCAGTATAGTACTTGGCAAATGTTGAGATATGATTTCCATGCTTGAATGCATATTGATTTTTCTTAGACATTGAAGTCTAGATGTTAGATGGGACGTTTCTTCCTTCTTTTTATATTTCTTTTGGTAAGTAAAGAAAATTTTATAAAACCCGTATAACAAAAAGGCCCTATACACATCCATGTATGTCAAAAAACTTCAGAAAATTTGCAAATTTGTTGAGAAAAGAATCACCTTCCTTCATCTCACAACTGTACAAAATACTTCTAATAACAGTCATAAGCTTGAGCATGGAGCTCTTAAGACCATTTAAATGTCAGTAATTTCTCTCGCTGGATGATCCTCATCAAACACAGCAGAATCAAGTGTCAAATCTTTCTCTGCCTCTTCCCAACCTTAGCTCCTCACTAACAGGGAAGAAGCTTCACCACACACTGAGGAAATACCCAAACCATTCGAAACCAAAAGATAATTAAGGTCCAAAGGTCCCAAGTCGTCGAGCAATGAAAAGGTAGATGCTCTGCTGACTCTCTGTCTCTCATACGTGTGCAACACCAATTCACAAAAACTCTCTTCCTGCGAATCAAATTATTAACTGTCAATCTTTTTCTGTGCTACAAGCCAAGCGGAGAAAGCAATTTTGGACGGAGCCCCAAGTCTCCTAGATAGCCCTCCAAGAAAGATAAGAAACATCTAATCCACATAAGCCTTGTAAAAAAATTTCACCTGGAACCACCTTGAAGAACCCAAATTCCATCTCATCATTCAGCAACCAGAATGTTTGACATTTGTCCTCATTGACCCAAACATTCTGCAACCTTCTAACGTCTGTTTATGATCTTCCAATTAGAAAATGCTAGTCCAGTCATTTTGAAGTAAAACTTCAAACTAAAAAAAAAACTTTATGCCAGAAGCGCTAGGGAGCACTAGGGATCTTATAATTCACTTTAGAGAGGCTCTTTCCCTTGTGTCAAGGACATGAGGATGAGCAAGGTTCTATGCTCCATAGCCTATCTAATGCAGAACACTGGGCCCGTTTGCAATTTCATTTTATTTGTTTAATAATTAGTTTTATTTGGATTATTTTAAGTTAGGATTTTGTGTTATTTCCTTTTAGTTTAGGACTCTAATTATTTTGATTATATTTTAATTGATTTTATTTTATTTCCATTTAATTAAAGATGGTAGTTTTTTTCCTCAAAATTTGGATTTTAGATTTATAAATGAGAGTCCCTCTTGATGTATTATTTATTGTTTAATAAGAAGAATTTGAGTTTTAGGTTGTGACCTTGTGTTTAGGGTTTTGGTCATTTTGCGCTACTTTTCTTCCCTTTCTCATTCCTTCACGTTCTGTATCGTTTTGGTATCAGATCTTAAGCTGGTGATTCTCTCTCTTCTTCTCTTATGTTCCAAGTTTCTCTCTTTTCTTCACTTTAAAAAAAATTCAAAAAATTTTAAAAAAAGTCGCCAAACTCCTACATCGCGACCCAAACCAAAGTCGTTGAACCCTCCTTAATTGTGAGCTAAAGTAGAGTGCGGAAGATCTCATCCGAGCATCAGTCGTTGGTTGCCACCATTGTCAATCACAATGAGCCGGTGTGGTAGCACCCTTCGCCATCATTGTCAACCGTTGCCAAACAAAATCGAGATATGTGCCGAACCATTTCATTTCCATCACCGAACACCCTGTCGTCAACCACATTTTCCAAGTTCTTCGACATCCATTAGCGCCACCACCAATGTTTTCGTCAACCATAGTTTTCGATATTGGCTTTTTTCCAAAGTCTCTGATATCCTAGGCCCTAGACCTCTCCTTGCACCCCCCCAACCGGCTTGTGAAATCCTACATCAATCTATTCCCTCTCTGTCGATTGATTTCGATATGGAAATAGTACAATTTGATTTCAAAACCACGACCAAGACCCTAATTGATTCGGCCCCAAAACTGCCTCTTGAACCGATACTCCCATACTTGACCCACAACTCACGACATGATCTGACCCGACCCGACCCATTTAAGGTCAGTCCAATTCGAACTTGGACATACACCAACCCACTTAAGCCCATTATATTTATTTAACCAAACCCAAACCGAGCACCATTTTTTTTCAACCTGTCCATTATATCTACTTCAACCACTCAAGCCTAAAGCCCCAGGCCCAACCACCCCAAATACTAGACCCAGCTAGTACCTTGACCACATAAATAATACCTAAGCCCATACCTACTAACTTTGATAGGCCCGAATAGCCTCTCCTCCAGCCACAACTAGGCAAGCCTGAAAAAAAAAAAGCCAAAAAAATATCTTTTATATTTCGGTCTTTTATTCTTGCACTTCTCGCAAACTCTTAATAGAGTGGAAACACCCAAATAATTTTCACATTTTTTTTTAAATGTGCCAACAAAGTTTGAAAATTTTTTATCGATGGAAGATATTCAATGAATGTGGTATCCGTATCAAACGTCATAACAATGAAACTTTAGCTTGAACAACACTCACAACCTTATTAATTATTTGTGTTGATAACACTCGTCTTTTAGTCCTTCCAAAAGCGTTTAGTTCCTATTCAGATGAGTGACTATTTTGATGAGATTTGGTGCGACATCCTTCCCATGAATATTTCATTTGTGTAACTTGGTTGTCCATGAATGAATGAATTTAGTGCCACTTATAATAGGAAAGATAACACCATTCGATTCAAATGTTGTGAGAAAATTATTTTGTTGGAACTTGCAATTCAACAAAAAAATGAGAGATTGTCAACTCATATGCCTTCCACCTCAATAACTACCCAGTAGTACTGCAACATTCTGGGCCAAGTCGAATATGATTCTACTCTATTTCCAAAGCTAAATGATCATATTTCTCCTCTAGCCATTAAAGAGTAAGAAATTTTCATGTCGAAAAAGGGTTTATCAAAGGAAGAGTAATTTGAACATAAGGATGTACTCCACTTGTCCAATCCTATTGATTGTCCACCAGCAGAAGATTTCACGAAGACCCCCCAAAAATGATTTTATTAGGTGTGGAGAATTTGATTGAATGTTCAATTCATGTCTAATGGATCTTGTCATTAGTTGTGGAGAATTTGATTGGATGTTCAATCCATGTCTAATGGATCTTGTCAACTACTTGAAAATTATTATTATTTTGGTTGCAAGTTTGGAAGCATTCAAGTTTAAGAAGAAACAACAATTCTCAAACATATTCGAAGTATTCGATTTTTTGGTATGGCAAAGTTAAGTATTTCAATAATGTTTTATTTGGATTATCTGTAGGATTTTATCTTTATTTCCTTTTAGTTTAGGATTCTAATTATTTTGATTATCTTTTAATTTAAGATTTTATTTTATTTTCATTTAATTTGCTTTAGGATTTTAAATTTTCCTTTTTAAAATCAGGGTTTTTAAGCTAGAGATAAAAAGCCCTCTTGATGTATTGTTCAGAGTTGATTAACGAGAATTTGAGTTTCCTTGTTTGTTAGGGTTATTATGACATTTTTACGCTACTCTGCTTCCTCTCCTCATCCCTCTACTGCTCCATGTGATGCACCACTCTCATATTGCAAGTCTGCAACTGGTGTTGCCCCAGCATGCAGATCTTCTATTATTAGCATATTTCCATCAGCGTGTGTTTCTCTCATTACCACTGGTCATGTTGAATGCTACCCATATCTTAGGGTTGTGTCATCTTCTTCATCTTAGCTCAGCCTGTGGATTATTACCTTCAAAAGTATTGTGATAAGTGCTGCAGCTGTTCCCTTAATTGACTATTTAGGTACTGCAAATAAGTTGTATATGTCAGTTTTCAATCTTAAATTTAATCTTTTGAGGATGTATCTTCTTGTCTGATTGGTAGAAATCATTATCCTTTTTTTTTTCCCTTTTTTGGACTATTTTTTTCCCTTTTTTGGACTATCAAGTTTAACTGAGTAGAAATCATGATTAACTTTTCTAATCCACCTGATACCATGGTGGCTTTAGTATTGATAGATATTTTCTGTGCAGGGTTTACTGTGTCTAAGTATTAATGTTTATATGCCATTTTCGTTTTTCGAAGTAGTTGTTTCTTCTCATATTTTTCTTCTTATGTTAACCATGTTCATGGTTGAGGAGCTAATTGTCATTATGTATCAAGTATTGATCCCTTTTTCTATTGCAGTTTGTGAACTTTCTTATTGTAAAATTTGTTGGAATTGATTCTGTTGGAATTGCTTCTTTTGAATTGGTTCCTTAGTTGTTCTTGATTCCTTTGGGCCCGTTTGGTCCCGTTTTCGGAGCAATTTTACTTCAAAATTTAAAAACCAGTGTTTGGTCACCTTTTCGTGAAAAAATTCTCGGGAAACCAAGTAGAAAGAGTTAAAAAAGGGGGCCATTCTGAAAACACGGCTAAAAGATGTTTTTAGGGGATTTTCTCTCTCTTTTTCGGACAAAAGCAAAACACAGGATGCCTTTTACTGTGCATTTTACGAACTGACACATGCGAGCTCGAGCTGTAATTTCTGTGTACTGCTCCACAGACGTTGGTGCACTCTCACTCCTCTCTGACCATCGCGATGAGCTCGCTCCTCTCTCCACCGACGACCTCGCTCCTCTCTCCACCGACGACCTCGCTCCTCTCTCCACCGGCGATGCTACATGCGAGCTCGAGCTGAGAGGTTTCTATCTACAGCGATTCAAGCGACTTCGTGACGAGCTCTCTCTTATTCGCACCAACTGTCATCAGGGCGGGATTTTACCAGGCGGCGCACGGCGTGAGGCAGGTGGAGACAACGGTGGCCGTCGATCGGGTTAATCTGTTGCAGGCCGACGCGGCGAACTTAGTGATGTTTTCACACCTGCTTGAGGGGAAGTATTAGAATTGATTCTTTGGAATTGCTTCCTTAATTGTTTTTGACTCCTTTGTTTTTGGCTTTTATTTTTTGTGTCCTTTCTTGTCAACATTATGGTTTTTTTGTATATAGTGATTAATATAAATACTTAGACTATCTCTCTTTGGGTTTAAGCCATAAATTTCAGAATTCTTTTAGATTCAAATCTGTTTTGCTCGATGTACTTAAATTGATGTTTCTGTGACCCTCTTTTACTTCTGCCAACTGTTTTTCCCCATTACAGGTTCGCTTCCTGACCAAAATATACCATCCTAACATTGATAAGGTAACTGAATTTATCTGTCTTTCATCCCCTGCTTAATGTCTGGTTATTGTTGTTCTAAGTAGAGAACGTGTGCAGCTGGGAAGGATATGCCTCGATATTCTAAAAGACAAATGGAGTCCAGCCCTCCAGATACGAACTGTATTGTTGAGGTGAAACACCTATGCTATGTTAGTGAAGCTCCACATATTTTCCTTGCTTGGAAGTCGCTTTTTCTGTACACATTATAAGGTCATTTCTGCTTGAACCTGCAGTTAGCAGTTCTAATCCAAGGAATATGACATAAGCTAGTGAATAACAATATATAACATTTTGATGGGTGAGGTCTCATCAATTTCTGGCAATTTTTTTAGTATTTTCACAAAATATTGCTTTATTTCATGGATCAGCATCCAAGCTCTCTTAAGTGCTCCAAATCCAGATGATCCACTTTCTGAGAACATTGCAAAGCACTGGAAGTCCAACGAAGCTGAAGCTGTTGAAACAGGTGATGTGATTACATCCAAGTTTGTTAATTTTAACAGAGATTTTAGGCATATATAGCCAAGGAAGATTCTGTTTCTGGTTAGTTTTCATTACACACACACACACACACACTATTATTAAAAGGAAACATCCCAATTTGGTTTCTTGAAGCCAACTATATGTTTTAGCCAACACTACCCTTGTATTAGTTTAAATTTTAACACTTAAAAATATTTGGAAGTAGTTACATAACTACTCACTTTTTTTCCTCTTTATTATTTTTTTCTTTTATTTTGAAAATCTCATTATTCTTGAATTCTAAAATTCATAATTAACATTAATTTATTTTATAATTTTTTATTATGTTTGTTTTTTTTAATATTTTTATACAATAACTAATATTACACACGCATCATGGTGGCAAGAACACTAGTGTGTATGTATGTATGTATGTATAGAGAGTGCTGTCATGTAAGAAGCACCGGCACTTCTTCAAAGGTGACATTTCCCATGTGTCGTGTCCAGTGTCTTTTGAAACTTGACGTGTTGGTGTGTCCGTGTCATATTGTGTGGTGTGCCTCTGCCCATGCTACATAGGTTGTCATAAAATTCTTTTTCTTGTAAGGAAGTTGAGAAATTATGCACCTAACATGTATATTCTGCTTCTGTGATAAATTGAACTCCTGCAGCAAAGGAATGGACCCGTTTATATGCAACTGGCGCATGATGATCGGAGTCTCTCACTTCCGAATATCGTTTTTCTCCTATGTATTTTAAATGAATGGTTGCCTTTGGCCTTGCAATGAATATGGCAAGAATTGTTTAGGAACAATCAAGATGTAATCTCAGCGTGCCCTTCAGTACTTGGATGTATTTCATCTTTATCAGGTGAGTGCTGTTCTATTTCTGCAATTCTATGAAATTTTAGTGTCACATTTATGGCCATATGTTGCATATTGTCATTGACTTAAATGTTGAGAAATTGAATCATATAAGGAATCTGATCCCAAAAAGGAATTGCATACAACAATTCGTATCTTAAGTAACGTAGCATTGGCAGGTTAGAAAGAATAATGCATTGACTGCCTCTAGGTTTGCAACAATAAGGAATCTTCAATAGTCATTTGGAAAGTGAATTCGTGTTTAGAGGTCTTGCTAGAATGGC
>JAULJZ010000020.1:2838386-2854472 GCA_032270985.1 Heliamphora pulchella | reverse complement strand
CCAGAATATTGAGTGTTCAAAAGGTTCTCCAAGAGTTTGAGAGAAAAAGAGGGAGAAAAGAAGGAGAAGAAGCTAAGGAAGAACAAGGAAGTTCCTAGAAGGCAAATCCACCAAGCATTCACCATTCTTAGAGCTTCAAGACAAGTAAGTAAATTCCCTAAAGCCTTCTGATATTCTCTCATAAGATAGCCCTCAATCCATCTCTATAATCAACTCTAAAAATAAGAAACAAAGATTAACTGAAAAAGGAGTTGTAGGTCTGAATAGTAGACTATTAGTGTAAGATTGAGCCTTGCATATGCTTGCATGCGTATATTTTTGAGTTTAATGTCTTGAATATGTTCTGGAGTTTTGGTTTGTATGAATGTATGACATGCATGCAAAGTAAATACATCAAAAATGAACATAACATGAGCAAAGCTATCAAAATCCTAAATAACTTGATTTTTTGGGCTTACTAACTTTCTGCCACGAACTTTAAAATATCATAACTAATTGTAGAACAATGATCTTAAAGTGATTTTTATGTCCAGACCTAGATTTTTGAGTTCTCTTTCACAAAAATTTGATTTGAAGTGATTTCGTTGAGTAAAACTCCAGATATGTCATTTTTTCCCAAGAGTATTAGATCTTGACCACTCTGAGTTGCAGACCTAAAAACCCTAAGTTAGAGTGGGAACCGAGCTTGGGTCAAAACATAAAACTTGTAACGGCCATATTTATCTTACTTTCCACCAAAAATGAGCCACAAATATGAAGTCTTGATATGTCAAAACCCTTCTCAAAGTCCCTTTTGAGATTCAGTGACTGACAAAGCCCTCTGTCACACCTTTTTGTGAGACCAAAATCCTAAATTTTTAGTAAAAAGTGGTAAATATGAAAAATGTAGCTAACATATTAAACTAAATACTGATAAACAAATCAGCCAAAAATACCCTCGGATGGTACCCCAAAGGTTTTGAGCATTCTCTGTTAAAAACCTATTCTTCAGACCCTTTTTAGGCTGACTGAACCCTTTTTATAAATTGGCCAAAATCACTAACTTTTTCTAAACAACTTGCCCTAGCTCAAAACATGAAACTTGTAGGGGACACCTTAAACTAAAACCTCACCAACAATCAGACTTATAGCCCTTGAATTGATGCCCCAAAACCGCCAACAGAGACCCAAATTCTGTGTTTTTCTCTATAAAATACTAAACGATTTTCACTTAAGTAAAATAAATGACCCATTTTTCCTAGGATCTAACCTTAGTGCAAAACATGAACGTTGTAAAAAATATTTTTATCTAATTGGTGTTCAAAAAATCAGAAATTAAATTCATGTGTCGGTACCTCAAAACACTGTCTAAATTTTAAAATTAGCGCTTAAACAATCACCCAATTTTGGCTAAGTTTATGAGTAGTGTGTAACATTGTGAAATTTGAATATATGGGTTTTAAATGAATTATGTGTGTGATTGATATATGAAATTGACAATTTTATGAATAGAAACCGTGCCAATAGGTTCAATCCAAGTCACATAAAATATAGCTTGTGCTTTATATACTTATACACCATGCTCATAAGTTTACAACACCATGCAAAGCACACATGTGTCATTTTAGTCCACACCATGATAAATTTATACATGTAAATTGTAAATAGCAGTCGCATATATCATATCACGTCACCATTGGGTTAGGTTACGCGGGGTTCACCGTTTTATTTTGAGAAAAGAATGAAAAAAATACGCCTTAGGGTTAGTACCATGATTGATGGAATTAGAATATTGTGATATTAGCTAAATGCCCTAATTGTGATATTGGCTATATGTCCTGATTTATTTTGGGATGATTTTACCCCAAGTGCTAAATGCACCTTATTGTTTATGATGTATATTTTTGGCGAAGGCAGTTCGGGTGGCGTAATAATAGGAGTTAAATTTTGCGATCCCACGTATGACCATGACCTGAGATTCGAGACCCTGAGTGTTGACTTGTCCACACCCTTGCCGTCAGTGATGACCCTGCTAGACATTTAGTCCGCTACGTAGTCATCCCACAGCTTAAGGAATGCTCTTTGTCGGTCGGTAGACTTGGTCAGCGTGATTGGGATCATAGGGTTTAGGATGGTTCACCTTGGTTTGGGATAGCCTAGAATAACTTAAGTTTAAATTTAGATTAGAAAACAAAATTGGTTGCATCGCATTCATCTACATAATGCATTTGCACAATTGTTCTTATACATGCTTACCCTGTTGAAAACGTTAAATTGTCTGTCTCTTTGACCGTAAATTGTATTGAGTATTATACGATATGTATTGTAGGATATTTTATTGTGAGTTTGTTAGACGGTTTAAAAAATTTGCTTCTGACCTTTAGCTCATGGCATTCATGCCATAGGTCAGGAAGAAGGACTGTTTGAGGAGGTTGCACTCGTTGAAGAAGAAGGCTTCGAGGAACAGGGTGAGTGGTAGGAGCCAGCATACCCCGACAATGCGAATTGAAGAATTTGAATTTCCTCCATTTTTTGTTCTTTTGCTCAGTTTCCATGGGCATACTGTAATTTTGTTAAATTCTCTGGAAAACTGTAATCGTTATGTAATCTGAACAAGTTCTGAACCTTTAACGATGTAACTACAAATGCATGGTTAGAGTATATCCCTTATTTATAGTTACATATGTCCTGATGCGCCCAGAGGACGGGGCGTCACATTTTCTCACCAACGTGTCAAGAAAACTACAAATGATTCCCAACTCCTGACTCTCTTGGCTAGTCATCTGAAGCTCCCTGATAGTCATGTCTAGCTGGACATTATAACTGTACTGGCTGACAAATGTCATAGCTTTGCCCTCCTAGGTTCTGGTTTTTGCTACATCGAGGGAGAAGAACCATTTCTGGGCTGTTCCAGAAAGTGATCGGTGGAAAACTTGTGCCTTTAGCTAATTATCAATTCCCATGGGGGAGAGAGTACCAACGTACATCCTCAAATAAATCTGGGGATCTCTAATACTGTCAAACTTCTCCATTTTTTGCATCTTGAATTTTTCTGGCAGCTTAGCATCTGAGAGTAAGCACAAACTGCCTACATCCGGCATGTATTCTTCCACCCCTTTTGCCTTTCTTAAGACCTTTTTCCATCTGGTTGATCTTCTCAACTAATGCAGATTCTCTAGAATAAGCAGTGTTTTCTTCCTCAACTATCACCTGGCGAGGGATAGGTGGTGGTGTCAGAACAACTTGTAGTCCATTGGGAACCTGATTGTCATCCCAAGAGTCCTCCCTGTTACCATTTGGGTCGTCATGCTGTTCATTCGGTACGGGCAAACGGGCCTGAATTGCCCAGATATGTGCCTAACATTGCACCTAAGCCCAGGTCTGCTGTTCCACGGCTCTCTGTATATCAGTAATTACCCTCATTAAGGCTACCAGATTCAGCTCGTTCTCGGCCATCTCAAACTGTTCTGTGATCGATTCTGAAATTCTGTAAAGCCTCCTGATTTCTAACCAAGCCCAAAACCTGATAACCCCAAAAACAGAATCAATAGCATTGGATACTTCTCATAAAGAACCCCGATAACAGGTAGCAAAATCTTCAAATACAAAAAATAGCTAACCACGAGCAAATATAACCATTAAAACATAAACATACCCCTGTTATGCCTATACTATCAACATAATGACTAGAAACCCCAACATCCAAGGACCAACACAAAAACCGAGCTAGGGACCAACAAAACTCCAAAAAGAAGGCTTACCTTAAGATTATAAAGGAACAACGGGTAGCGCTCTGGCAAGAAAACAGCTCTAAGCCAAATGAGACCGGTTTACCCTAAGATTCTAAAGAAAAAATAGGCAGTACACTGGTAAGAAAATAGCTCTAAGGCAAATGAGACCTCAAAACAAGAACCTGAACTGGGGTTCGAGAAGACCAGCCTAAATGGCACTGAGGGTACAAAACCAACAAGCAAGGGAAAACTTGAGAGGGAGAAAACTATCATATACCAACAACAAGGCCTAAGCCAACAAATGGGGTAAAACTCGAGATTCTAGACGAACAGATCAAAAACCAGACAACGACTCAAGAGGAAAAGTATTTTAAAACGAAGGAACACCGGAATAAAACCCAGGCCGAAACCCGATAAAGTGACTATCTTAAACCAAACAAACAAACAAAGGTTTTACGCAAATACAAGAAAGACATTCAATTAAATAAAATAAATAATCCTACGGGGTCACTATCTAATGGTGGGTTCTAAGCAATTATATGCAGAAAATGCCGATTTTGGTCAATGATTAGGGTTCCTTCTGAATAGAGTCGAGTATATACCTCTCTTGCCTGATGTGGTGTATGACATGGTCATGCGATACACAAGAACTCTTTTACCGCACCTGTGAAAGAGTGCAACCAGTAAAGCTTGCCCATCCCCCCAACATAGCCCTAAGACAGTAAATTGACCGGGGTATTGGGTCGATCGGGCATGGGGCTGAGAGCAATACAAATGCATGCGAGAATACAAATGAGAAATTCATACTAAGAACCAATGATGTGTTCAAGTCTAGCCTGCTTATTTGTTTTGAAAAACAAGTCCCCAAAAGAGTCGCCAGAAAATACTGTGGCGCCAGAATTTAGGATTTTGGTTCAAAAATAAAAGAATTCAAGAAATGTTTAGAAAATATTTTAACACCTTGGAAGCCAGATTTTGAAAACCCTTTTTTGTGAAAAATGGAATCGCCACTTGGTTTTTGAGAAAAATCAAGAAAAACAAAATGAGCCACTGATCTTCAAAACGGTAACAAGGGAAAACAAGGGTCCGGGGGCTAAGGTACGAACTGGGGAAGGTGTTAGGCACCCCGTTCGCCCAACTGTGAAGTCGGCCTCTTCTAATCATCATTGGTTCTTAATTAGATTTCTCAAATGCATGCAAATACAGAATATGGAGGCAAAGAGAGAACATCCAAAATCAAGTAAGAAAAATACATAACATATGTATATAGAATGCCAAATGAAACAAGTAGCTAAAGAATATCCTAAATCATACAGTATGTAATTTCTAACTAAATGGTACATGGAGCAAACTCGCATACAATATTACCAAATAACCTAAACTAACATAAGCATGACATTGTATCAAATCAAAAGAAATATAGTCTCAATTCTAATCATACCAAAAATTCATTATGAACATGAATTGCATATTGCCAAATATCCTGAATTATACTAAACAAACAAATCATGCTTCAGAATTTCTCAAACTTTAATCAAATGTGAATTACATGCTAATTGTCAATAAAATCTAAAAGCAACAAAAAATACTATTTAAAATAAAAATTAAGCTATTAAAACAATGAACATCACATAAAGAACATAGTAATCATTTCCCAAATATAAAGTACGGATGCAATATTGACAATTACAACCGTATAAACGTAAGTGCACCAAATACGACAATTATAACATTGTAAATCACAATTGCGAGACATGTTAGCACTATTTTGATGAATTCAAGGTGCTAAATGTGAATGTACAATATGGATAAAGTAAAAACTAAAATTTGTTTTTATAACTGATTTGAGCTAAACTCATGAAAAATTGGGGGATTTTGGGTTGGAGACTTATATGATGAAATTGATTGAGTTTTTAGGCAAATTGGGGTTGTGTTAACTTAGTTGTGTATACATTTTATAAATTTATATGATATGTGAAAACGGTGGAAGTTGGGTTGGGGATTTTGTGTAAATCCTATGAACTGTTAAATATGAACCCTATGAGATATTGATTTAGGGTTTTGACATGTGTTATTCGAATAAATGAATTATGATAACGTTTAATATGATCGGGAATTGAAATCTTAATGATGTTGGGTTTTGGCGAGATGAATCGGGTTGACGGTTGGACTCGCGTTGGTTTAAATGAAAATGATATAATTAAGGTACTATGTGATTGGATTGAATAACTAAGTTAGGCTCAAGTAGCTCCTCGGTGAAAAATCGAAAACTTGCACAATGTATGGTAGGCCCTTCCATCGGGTTAATCTCCATAAAAGCGTGCTTTGGGCGGCCCACCCATCGATGTTTCTGAGGAAAATTAAAAATGTGTGCTCTCTGTGTCGGGTTATAGAATGAGTATTTATTCGTTGGGCCTCGCGTGCCTCGGTTGTGATAACTATGTCTAGGTCTATAGGCGTCGTCTAGCCTTGATACTTAATTAAATCAAAGAACGAATTGGGTTTGCAAAACCTTTACTAAATGGTTGATAAACCTGAGAATTGGGAAACCTTAGAAAGGTTGTAATCTAGAATGATTTGAACTTGGAGTTGTGGTAACATTGTGGTGGTTAAACCAGTGGGGAAATAAAAGATGAAACTATGATTTTTGTGTGTGTAAATGTAGTTGGTTTTGTGTGTGGGAAAAACCTAGTTATGTGAATGGGAATTGGTTAGAAAAGGTGAGGTTGGTTTTGAATAAAAACTTGTTGTGCATTTACATAGTCATCCTCGCACGTTATGCATATTTGTTCATCTTTAGTCTATTTCCTATTAGTCTTGACTCATGTTGTATAAACAATTTCAGGTGTTACGAAAGGCAAATCGCCGAGTTAGGTGGACCAAAGTTGGGACCTTATTGGGTCGTTTTCCTTGAAGAAATTATATGTATTCCATTGGTTGTATCTTTGGAGATTTTGGTTATAGTAATTGTAATACTTAATGGATTAGAAGAATGTATTTGATCTGGTAGCAATTCATTTTGTAAGGCTCTAAGACCATGGATTCATGACTTGTATGCATGTGAGATCGCCGGGTTCTTATTTGGGTAGATTTCTCGATTTTCGTATGAAATTCTATGGATTAAAATGTTGGTTTTCAAGTTTTTGTGAAGTTGGAAGTTATTTCAATGTTAAATGTATGTATTAATTCATATTTTTGCTTTAGCTAAAACTATGTTCAAAGGATGAGGAAAATGGGTGACTTTCCAACACTTGCACAAAATTTCAAAATTTTGGACAGTTTGCTCTTGGGTACCTCACTGCTCTAGCGGTGAGGAGTCCGCTTAAGCTGGCTCCGTTGGGAGGTACATTTTGAAAATTTGTTTTAAAAGTGAGGTTTGTTGTGTATCTTTTGGGCATCTTTTACCGCATAAATGGGTTTATCTGGGGGCTTGTTTTACATGTAATAAGCTCTCTTTTATTTTGATTTTGATGAGAAAAATGAAATATTTTGGTTTAATTACACAGTTTAGTTTCGGTTAATGTTTTGATTGGATTTTGTGGTAAAATTTTAAACTTGGGTTTCATTACCTCTTATATTGTGGCGTTTTATTGTTACAAGTTCGGGGTGTGACACAGAGAGACGTGTAGGGATGATAGTGGTGACAAGTCCCTACCAGGTTGACAGTTGTGTCTCAAGTAGAGAAAGGACAACTTGACCTACTCGAGTCGGGTCGAGTCGGACTCTCAAAGTGAGTCAAGTATATTTTTCCTATACAAAACCAACTAACCAACAGGCAAAAGTATACACTCTAATTCTCATATAAAAAACTCTGTCAAAATACTCTCATTTTCTCTCTCAAAGACTAGAACTAATCTAATTGTTGGAGGGTCCACCGGTAAAGCACCAGTAAGGCATCCCATTTCTTTTTATGTAGGTACACATAAACGATATCTCGAACTAATTGGCTATCGTTGGTGGTACGAGTAGATCCCAATCTTTAACCCTCTATAGAATCTATTACTAGAGAAAAAAAAAATCACAGATAGTCCTGGTTCATTGTTACAAAAAACCGCATAGGGTCTACCTCAAATACACATCGATCATGTGTATTTTGCTCGTGTGGGTAAGTCTTGGCCGAACTGTCATGTGCATTCGCAAGCGACATTGAGAAAATATACAGATTATGTCGATGGAAGCCCCGAAATTCCAGGAAGCCTCGCAGTGTCAAGTCTGCAATTGCATCTTCAACACCTTCAGGCGGCGGGTATATCTTGTACCACTCCTCCACTAAAACTAATTGTTATTGTTGTTGATATCGTCGCATTTGTTGATTTTTCATTCTTTCATTCTTTTTTTTAATCCCCTGTTTGTTCATTTAATTTTAGTATGTAAATCGAATCTGATCTAGGTCTCGTCAAATCCAATCGACGGCCGGCTTTGCAGGCAATTGCAGAATTTTGATTAATCTGCGTCTGGGTTCTTTTTGAATCCCTAAATGCTATTGCTTCTGGATATTGCTACTGGTTTCGCTAAATTGTTCCCAGTTTTAATTATATTCCCTTAACAGGATATTGTATGCAGGTTGTGTCGGCATCACTGCTTGGGTATTGCTGCTGCCTCCTTGTTTGGAACCATAGATTAAGTGGTGGCATTTGAGCTTTTCATAGGCCTCTTGAGATTTTGAAACTCACAACATTATCGTTTAGGAACTGGAGGAATGCATCAAAGCCAACGGTGTATAGGACCTGGAACCTGGACCTCCATTTCTCCAATAAGAAATGGTGTAAAAAATATATACAAGTCCACTCTTGTCACACCCTAAGTTCCGAGGCATGACCGGACGCGGACTATGGGCCTTGGCCCAGTAGGGTATGAAAACCCAAGATTAAAATAAAATGCTACAATTTATGCAAAGTTCTGATATATGCTAACAAAGGAGTAAAACAGAAACTCTAACTCAGATCATATTGAAAATCTGTGGGACACAAACAGGCCATTAAACCAACAACCATCTAGGAAAAAGTAAGTCTAAAGCCAACTCGTCATTAGTATGATACTATCTTGAAAAAAAAGAATGCAAAGTGAAAACTCTTAAGAGGTTACAAAAGCTGGATCCCAAGATAGAGCAGAATCCTCCACTAGCACCTTGACTAATCACCTGAAAATGTTAAAATATAACGTCACCTAAGAGTTCGGTGAATAGAATGCATGCATAATAGAATGCAATTCTAAAATGGGATGTTCAAAATATTTGTAATTGAAACATATTAGGGTAAAAAGTCACGTGATATGAAAAATCATTTCCTTTTTCTTTTCTCAAAATTCTTTTTTTTTTCCTCAAATACAATTGTAAAAAAATCCACACATTGTCATAATCAACGACATTCAACCAATATTTCATGTCTCAACATAACAACCAACAATATTATAATAGTGATGACAACATGATCATCAATAATCTATGGAAACCATAGTCATACACAAAAATATCCAGTGCCGCAATAATATCTTAGATCATCTGCCCAATTGGATCCAACATCGAAATTAGAGTTACCTCGGGATGGCGTCCGGGCCTTCTATTCAAGTCACCTGATAACACTGGGACAGTTCTGTAAGCCGTAGAACACTAGAGTTACCATGGTCCTATCAAAATAGTCGAGCCTTTTCCTTAGAGGCCAAAGCCACCTCATGTAGAGCGTATCCTTTAGACTTTCAACATGGTCCAAAAATAGAATTTCATAAGCCACATCATATAGATATGTACCAAAAGCTAACGTAACACTTGAATAAATCAATAATAATTTGTATGCTATGAAATTTACGCAATATTTCTATAATAGTACAATTAAAAAATTTTTAAATTTTTTTTAAACCAAAGGGGATTATGAAGTGATTTTTGAAAATACGTAACATTCTAAACCACTCACCTAAGGTTCAAAACATATTACGTGCAACAAAAAGGATTATCTATGAAACAGATGTCTTTAAATTATACAAACATAAAAGACTTCTATTAATAACTAATGTTGATTTCAATAAGTATTTAAATACTAAGCGAACCCCTACTTTGATTTCGTGAATATTAATTTCATGGATAATTATTACTTAGCTTTTGGTAAAGTTTAATTTATATTCAATTTATGAAATATTTTTTACTTTTGGTACAGTTTAATTTATATTCAATATATGAAATATTTAGTTTAATCAAGACCATTAGCTATTCTCATATGAATTCAAATAATAACATATTAAAAATATTATAATAAACAGGTTAAGCTCTATCGTTGATTTTGCAAAATAATTATTCAATCTTAATCTTTTTACCACTCATTCTATATCAATATTTTAGGATAATAATTTAATCAAAATAATTTCAAAATTAAAGTCTACGCGTCGAGAAACATAGGAGTAGACCATTTTCAAGGTTAAAAAGTCAATTGATTGAACAAAATATGATTAGGGTGCATCGATATAATATAATTCCACTCTAACGGATAAAAACGATACTTGAGCCGCCATTAAAGAACAAGAAAGTGATGTATCAACTCCACAAAAATTTGATTTCAGCTTAATTAGATTCTCTTTTTCTTTATTGATATGCCTGCACATAGTGCACCATCCTTTGCATATACTTATATATCTTTCACTTGTATTATATGTAAATAAATATAGATATATACATATATACCTTTATGCATACCACCACGCAGCAAGAAGCTGCTGCTTTTTTTCTTTCCATGTAATACTATTATATCTATGCTTCTATTTCTATACTATTATTAAAAGGGAGCATCCCACTTTAGTTTCTTGAAGCCGACTGTAATTTTTGTTCCAAAACTACCCTTATAATAGTTTAAATTTTAGAATTTAAAAATTTATTTGAGTAGTTACATAACCACCCACTCTTTTCCCTCTTTATTATTCTTTTTTTCGTAATTTCAAAAATATCATTGTTCTTAAACACCCATAATTCGTACTTAACACATTTTAGTTTTGTAATTTATTTTGTAATTATTTCTATTATGCGGGCCATTTTTAATATTTTTATATATTAACTTATATTACATACGCATTGCGTGGGCACAAAGTGCGAGTGGAAAGCCTTACAAAGTAAGCACTCAAAGTCTTTAAGTTAAGGGAGCTGAGTTGAAAAAAAGATAGAGTTTCAGTTCCAGTGATAGCCCCGCTCTCATCCCTTGACTTGCTAGACCGCAAAGATGGGCCTCCCTACTTACTGTCTTGCTACGTTGGTTTAATGGATTGCCCCCTTAACACTAGTGTGGTATATATATACACTTGGCCACATCTATCTACATCCTCCAAAGCTACCAATCTCTCAATACAACTAAAATATAAGATTAGACCTACTATTGTGGCTCCATCCTCTGCCACCGTCCCCTTTTTTAATCTAAATCTTCACTATTGAAAAAAAAGGAATTGAGATGCACTAATTGTTGTTGACAAACTCTTAGAAATATAGGATTGGAAGAATGCAAGACATTCTGTGTGCACACAAGCCGCCTCCCACGCGTTTAATCACTATAAAAGAAAAACCCTACTTCTACCCTATATATAATGGTATATGAATTCCATATAAGAACCACTTTTTCACTACAACTCCTTTCCTAAAAAGAAGGCTCTCCACCGCCTCTACCATTTAATTTTCTCAATTCATTCAATTTTTCTTGTCTTTCAAAAATTTAAGTTTTTCTGTAATAAATATATAATTTTTATAACAACTACACATATATTTATTTATTTATTAAAATTATTATTTTAGAATAATTATTTGGAATGCAAGGTAAGACTGCGTTCTATAGACCCATTGTGGTCCGTCCCCTCCCTGGACCCTGCATGCGCCAGAGTTTCGTGTACTGGGTTGCCCTTTTTAATAATTATTTGAATATGGGGTGTTACATAGGTGGTGTTTCATTGTATGCTAGTTATTATCAGTGCCTAAAGGTACTAAATTATCTAATTTTAGTAATTTAAGAGTAAACATACAATAATATCAGTAATTAATAATATCAATAATTTCATAATTAGTTAATCGGCCAATTTTGAGGCACTCAATTAAAAACATGACTTTGTTAGTTTGCTAATTTATGAAGGTAAAAAAAATAAATAAATAATAAAAGTAAAAGATAAATTATTTTGTTATTGAATTAGTAAAAGGAGAAGTAATATCAATGAATGTTTTTTATACTTTTTTTAACATAAAAGAAAATTAGAGAGGAGAGAGAACAAAATGGAAGGCCATGATTGTCTCATTTCAAAGGTTGATTTTTTGAGACCTATTAATGTGACATCATGTTGTTTTATCTTGTTGTATAGATTATTCTAAGTTTTATCTGCACCTACTCTGGAATTTATTCTTCCCCACTTTAATCACACAACGTTCTTGTTACGCCCAATGGCCCAATAACTTTCCTTGGTTAACAAATGTGGATTGTAGGGTTACATGTGACCACAAAGCCATCCCATACGAGGATATCAGATATAGCACCACCGGACTTGTGTCTCTCTTCGGAGCCTCTAGTCCTCCACCACACTACCATGAATCTTGTTGCAGGACTAGGATCGACTCTGCTACCCACTTGTAATGACCTATCATCTGTTAGTTCAGTAGCTTGTGAATGTGGTCCTATTCAACTTGGTCAAAAGCTAAAACTTAGAGTGCGTTTGGAATGTCTTATAAGCCATCTTTTTAGAGTTTTAGCCTTTTTTGAAAAAAAGTAAGGAAAAAAAAGTGAGATTGTTTGGGGTAGCTTTTTGAAATGTTTAATATGCTCACTTTTTACTTTTAAGTTGTAGTGTTTGGGGACCTTTTTGCCTTTTTCCTTTTTTGGGGATAGAGTTGAATTTTTTTTATTGTGGGCATTATTGTCATTTCATTCAACAAAAAGGCCTACATTGTTTAGGATATGAATAGGATTTTTTTTCTTGGAAAAAGAAGGAAAACAAGTTAGTGGACCATTTTCTGATGCCTTGAAGCTGGCTTTCAAGCAAAAAGCTCCCACTTTTATTGAGCCCAAGCAGGCTCTTAGGTTACTTCATTAGCGGCCAGTGTGTCATTACCTTTTATTCTAAGTTTTCATCCACAATTGATATGGGATGTCTATTACAGTTTTGGTGCCAATCACCCCCCATATGCATCTGTGAGAGTGATCATGTTGCCAGCCTAGACCATCATTTGTTAGTCAATGCCTGCCATCTTGTGAGACTTGTTTGAAACAATGACCTAAATCTTGTATGATAACTTGCCATGTTTGGGTGGGGACGGTATTTGCTCCCCCCCGTCCCGTTTTCCCCCGCCCCGCCCCCGATTACATAAAATAAATATTTTTTAAATATGAGAATACATGTATAAAATATATATTTTAAAAATATAATAGTCTAAAACATTAAAGTATTATATTTATCTCTAGTTTTTCTTATCTATTCTTACATTTTATATTTTTAGTTTTATTAATTCATCAACTATTATTTTTTATTTAACATATTATCCATAACTTTTATTAATATTACTCTGTTAAATCCTAAAAACTACCCCCGAAATTTCTCCACCCCTGCCCCGTTTCCCACTTTTTTCCCGATATTTTCCCCCGTTCCCATCCTCGTCCCCGTCCTGATCAAATAGGGGACGGGGATGGGGAAGCTCATCCCCGGCCCCGCCCCTGCCCCGCCCCGCCCTGCCCGCCCTATTGCCATGCTATACATTTATCCATATGCATCTCTTTGTACGTGTAAATGAAGGTTATTGGTCACATGAAAGTTGAAGTCCTAATTTTCAATTAAAAAGCTTAATCAATATTTGCAACAGGACTTGTTTGGGAATATGTCAAAACTTGTAAGCTTGCAATATTCAATGCACTTCAGTAAAGGGTTCAGGGGTTAACCATGAGTAACTATCAGCATGCATGATATTGGCATAGCAGGAATGCTCATAATTTGAGTTTGTTTGTCAATTAGAAAAAGGGGAATTCTATCTCGTCACTCTCCTTCTACAAATTTCTATTGACATGCTTATGATCCATTTTTCAAATTCTTGGAAGGAAGATGAATTTTCAAATTTGGTGGTTTTGCCCATTGATCCCATGAACTGAGATAAATATGAGATGGTTTAATGTATATGCTGCAGAGTTCTTTGCATCTCACATAAATAAGTTCCATATCCAGGCCTGATTCCCCCTCTGTCTTGACCCTTTTTTTCCTTTCAAATTTGCAGCATCATTGTCGATGTTGTGGTCGCTCTTTCTGTGCTGAACATTCATCAAATCAAATGGTATGAGCTATATATACTTTATATATATGCTTAAACTTGGTTATTTCATGGCAGTTCTTCCAATGGACGGATTATAATTATCCTATCTATGTTCTCTTTCTTTTGCTGTAGGCCTTGCCGCAATTTGGTATTCACTCGTGTGTCAGAGTTTGCTCTGACTGTTTCACTGATGACCCTCGGTAATTCTTCCTACTAGTACTTTGTTGTAACTACAATGCATTTAGATGTCTATACTATCTTGGCTTTCTGTTAGTGAAATCTAAGCAAAAACTAAATCATTCGGTGGGATGGCTACACATTTTGTTAGTTATGGAGGATATTGGGACGTGCTTAGGTCCTTTTTGCAAATATGTGTCATATGCATAATGAATTGTTGAGTTCTAGATAATTGCTCAGTATGGTTTATTGGTGTGGTCATTGTGATGAAAACTATGCTACATACCGTGACTGAAAAATCTACTGACATTCCCAAGATCCTATATACAAAAATGTCGATAAATGTATTGATTGAGATTCAAAACATCAATATTGCAGTTAATAAATAATGGATACTCACTAAAATCTAGAAGCTTTTAATGGAATAATTCAAGTTCAAGAAATGTAAAACTAGGTGACTATTTAGAGTTACACTATTCTCACAAAGGTGCAAGGGTACCAACTAGTCAATGAATGGGATCCAAAATAAGCATTGGGGATGTAAACATCCATTGGATGGTGGATGTTGGGTTATCCATGTTGTATTATATAATGTATACTCAGTTACATATGCAATAAAATTTTGTTTCTGGGGAAATTGCCTATTATTTAACTTTACATTCCTTAGCAGTTTCTAATTGAGTCATGCATATGTAAGAACCAGGGTTGGAATGGGATTGTGATGTAGCTGAGATCTCTTTATCTTATTTGAGTTATGTATTAGTGATTGTTTCCCAGTTTTGTTACTTAGCTATGGCATATAACATTGTTGTCCACGTTTGGTTGGAACAAACTACAATGGTCTGTTGGAAGTAAAGTCCTGCTGTCACATCAGCCTATGACATAGTCATTCTCCCAGAAGAATGCATTGTTCAGTTAACCACGGAGATCATCTCCGTGAATGATGTCGTGGTTGGTTCACGAGGGATATTTGGGGTCCCACAAAAAGAACCCAATGTATCAATAATTAAATAAATTCAATGAATTTAGTTTCAGTTTCATCTTAATATTTTATTTTATCACCGTCGCATGATAACGTTACCCCCTCATCAATTGAAGTATTGTATCCTTCCCTCCCAACGCCAATGGGTTGGCCAGAGTAAACATCAATCATATTTAAGTTATTAAATGTTTAGAAAAAAAAAAAATAAATTTTAACAAATTAATTTATGCCTCGCAGAGTTTCATCCCCCGTTAGGGTTTAACAGGGTTGTTTCCCCCTTGTATAGATATTTAATATTAAATTAAATAATTAAAAAATTAATGAAAAGAAAATTAACATATTCATTTATGCCTCGCAGAGTTTCATCCCCTGGAGGGTTTAATAGGGTTGATTCCCTTTTGTATAGATATTTAATAATAAATTAAATAATTAAAAAATTAAAGAAAAAAAATAATTAACATATTCATTTATCCCCCGGAGGGTTTAACAGGGTTGATTCCCCCCCTCAATAGATATTTAATAATAAATTAAATAATTAATAAAAAAAATAAAAAATTAATTAATATTTTTATTTATGCCTCGCAGAGTTTCATCCTCCGGAGGGTTTAGGATTGGGTTTAACAGGGTTTGGTACACTCTCACCTCGATAGCTAACTTTTGGGATTGAGTTTTACCTAAAAACATGTAACATGGTATCAAAGCTGAAGTAATAGGGAAGGGTAGGGAGCGTGTCCCCGGCTTGCACGTGGCAGGTGTTGCCGAGTGAGCACATTGTACGTGAGGGAGGGTGAAGCAAAGTCCCATATCCACTGATTATAAAAGTAATGTACGGTATATAAGTGCAAGAGCATCCTCACGCAAGATTTTAAATCGCGGTATCGGCTGGCGTAACGGTCGCGTTCGTGTGTAACGGATATTGGAGGTATTGGCCAAAGCATCGGGCGTTGCGGACGTGAATTTTTTTCAAGCAC
>JAULJZ010000020.1:2803916-2817432 GCA_032270985.1 Heliamphora pulchella | reverse complement strand
GATCCTTGGTGGTGTTCCAACGATCGTGTAGCCATTTTATCCTGGGAGAGTGACGCCGGTGAAAAACCTACAACACCCTCGGTAGGTGGTGAATCATTCTTAAGGAAACTGCATTTGCAGGACTCGATTTGCAAATTCTATTCATGTTATTTTTGTTTTTTTTTTTTTCTATAATTTCAGATTATTGTATTTGTTGAACATTAATAAAAATGTATTTTCTGGATCATCGAGCATGTATATATATTTTTTACGTTGGATTTTTTCCCAACAATCTTAAGAATGAGATTGTCTCCCAACAATAATAGCATAATATAAACTATCCAGCTAATTATTTTTTGAAAGTATTGTAACGTGCATTTTATGAAATAGCGGCAGAATAGGAACAAATTTGCGCAATCTCAACATGGTTCACTGTACAATAATGTAGTGGGGCAAAGTAAAAAATAAAATAAAATAAGTGACAAGGCATGGAGAGGCATGGCAAGGTGGAAAAAATTACCATTATATTGCATTTTTGTATGTAAGATTTAAATCATATGAACACCTCTCAAATTTTATCAGGGAGCGAGTAAGGAAAGGCAAGTTGAAAAAGTGGCAAGAGTATAGGAATATAGTGAAAACTGTTATCAATTTTAAGAGAATATGATATTAATGAGAGTGAGAGAGAGAGAGAGAGAGAGTGTTGTATGGGGAAAAATATTTAATGAATAATATGATTAAAAAGATAAAAAATTAAAATTAAAAATGTCAAAGACAAAATTTTGTAATTGTAATTTTATTACAATTTTTAATATATATATATATATAATAATTAGAATCAAGGGATGTCATGCCGCAAAACTAAATAATTTCTTCAACGAGAGATCTTCACACACTTAATTATAAATAACACGGCCTTATAATTTTACAACCTCTTGAACATTAGCCACAACATATACTTTGAAACATTTAAACAAGATTTGATATAACATAAATTCAAAATCTAGAAATTAGAATTACCTGTCGCTCTGTGCCATCAAACTATAGAATCTCCTCCAATACATGAAACAGGTGTTAAACAAACACCATGAATCAAGGTTCAATAAGATACGAATACGTAAGAAGAAAAACATGATATGTAAATAGAGAAATTCTTCAAATCATCACTATGATTTACAAAAAAGTTTTCCAACTAAACTACTGAAAATTTAAAAGAGTGCTCTTACTCATGGTTGACCAATAACCATTTTTTCATTTCGCAGTTACCACCACTAAGCAATTATAAATTTTATGCCAATGCTTATAAACCTAAAGGACACCCCAACTTCCATGCGATGCAATTTTAATGAATTTTTATGGTTCAATTCATAACTTTCCATTATAATCAAAATTAACCATATAGTTATAAAATTTAATCACATCATATTGGCTTAATGTCTATTATCACACACATTTGCACATCTTTTCAAGAACACCATCCGAATGAACGAGACAGCTCATCACGTTTTAGGATATTAAACCAATAGATCTGGACACCCATTTTTGCACAAATTTTGATCTTTCACCGAGAAGCTAGTTAGTCAAGTCCACATTAATTCAAAAATCACCTCAATATTTACAATATAATTACTCAATAGTATTGATCCTCAACCATTGCACATGGTTTTCACCTAACCACACGTGTATTCACTACATATTCAATAATTTGATTAAGATAATAATAATCCATAACATTGGTCCTGTACTCTTATTATGGTTTTTACCCTAAATATTTATATATGCATTCACTACATGATAATTCAAACATCTCGTAATATAAATTACCAATTATCTCAATCTTACACAATTAAGATTATTTCATACAAAATTCCCCAATTTTAGAAAGAGGGTAATTTCATGGATTTAAAACCAAGAGCCAAACTCAATTTAAAACTCAAATTTAATTTCAATTTTATCACAAAGGGTCCCAAAACGGAGTCGAGATGAAAGGATATTTTTATTTAAGAAAACAAAATCTAGTACTCATACCAGGGTAGACCACTCGAACGGAGCTAGGACCGCTTGAGCGATCCCCTACCCGATACCAAGCCCGCAAAATCTTGTTTTTCAAAACCAAGCTCCAACCAAATTTTTCTTCAAGGGACTAAAATATATAATATAAAATATCATTAAAATTAATTTTAAATCATGAAAGTATTGTCAAAATCCATTCTAAAACCTCCCAATTTTATACTACAAACCTACACTTCTCTACTACAAATCCATAGTCCTTAACTTTTTTTCAATTAAGCTAGAACTTTACAATTCACCTTAATTTCATCATACATGAACCCACACAACTTTAATTAACCGAATTAATCCTCCAATTTCTCATTCAAACCCCATCAACACTCCAAAATTCAAAATCCCAATCCTCACCCCTCGGCTAGGATTTCTAATTTAAGATTCATTTCAACATCTATTCACACCCAATCTCTACATAACTCATTTAATTTCACAAAATCTCATCTAATTTCATCCGATCATCAATTCTCAACTCTATAGAGCTAAGGTTTAAAAAGAAAAGGATTTTCAAATCATTTTATTTAAGAGGAGCAAATATAATCACATATTCACGAAATTTATTTAAAAGTAGTCAAAAATTCTATCTTTTGAGTTAAAAACTCGAAGTTTTAACACAACTCGAGTACCCGCGGGAGGACCCGAACTCGCCAAATCAAAAATCTACTCGGTTGAAAATGTAGGTTTCGTCGAGTTGAGCAACGCTTGTTGTTGAATTTTTGATCAACGCCAAGCTTTTGGCTCTTAAAATGTAGAAAGAAGGTGAAGGATCTTGGTGGTCTTCCACAAAAGAAAGAAGAAAGGAAAAAGAGAGAGGGAGAGAGAAAAAAGAGAGTCTTGTGAGAGGGAGAGAGAGATAAAGAACACTAGTGTTCCAACAAGCTTCCTATGGAAGCTAAAGGGGTATGGGGTCACTCCTTAGCCATATATACAAAATTCAAAATTTTACACAATGATTGAGGTATTTGAAAATGTTTATGTTAGTAGTTTATAGTTTGTAGTTTGTAACAGAAGTTATAAGTGTTTGGTAAAATTTATAATTTGTAATTTAAATAAAAAAAATAGTTAAAAATTGTAGTAGAAGTTATTTGTGTTTGAAAAATATTATACGTTATATCAAGAAACTAAAAGTTAACAGCTAATAGCAGAAGCTTAGCCAAACACCCCCAATATATATATATATATATATTTAAAAACCCAATACATGCATTAGCATTATTAAAATTAATGCTTTTAAATTTATATTAATCCAAAGTCATCTTACTCAAAATTTATCAAATTTTAAAATCATTTTTGAATTAAAATTTACGAATTTTTATGCACATCAACAGAGCTACTTAAAACTCAAACGAGAGTTACTAAGCCCTCTTGACTATACATATATAACAATCTCATAAGCTCAAAATTAATATTACGCCGATAAATTATCACGTAATCTTTAAATTTTTTTAAGAAAACAAGATGGGTCTCACATGAGAATTTTTTTTATTTTCATATTATTTTTAATCGAGACAAAAAAATTCATAAAAACACAAGGAAAAAACAACAAAAACTACCATGCTCGTTTAACATGTCCGATCTAAAGTATTGATAAGATAAAATGATAATTCTTTAGCAATTTCAAAAGTACTATGTCCTATTATTTATACAATATTATTAAATACAAAAAATAAAAATAATTTAAAATTTTAATATTAAATTATGATTGAAGAAAACAAAATGCTAGCAAATAATAATATTACTTGATGCTAAAATATATGTAATAGTTATTAATTTCCATAGATGGAGAGCTAGGTTGTTTTGGCAGGATTGCCATGTTAAGCTGTTTCCAGCTGTTGAAAAGAAAGTTTTTGTGGAGGTACACAGAGAACCCATGCCAGCAGACATCGCATTAAGAGCCTTTCTTGTCAATGTAGAGAGATACATCTATGAACCTGCAGCTAGATATTGGTCCTGATTTTAAGTTTAAAAAATAAATTTAAAATGGTTTTAAGCTTAAAGAGCTTAGCCTATGGTCCCGTTTAGAAGACTTTACTTATTTGTTTAATGGTTTATAAGTTAAAAAATAAATTATATTATTTTAGTAATTAAATAATTTAAAAATAAAAAAATAATAAATAAGTAAATAAGTTCGTTTGAGTATTTAAATAAGTAAATAAAGTGACTTATAAGTCAAATAAACTGGGTTATAAGCAAATAAGCTTATTTGGGTAGCTGACTTATAAGCAAATAAATAAATAAATCACAAACCACTCAAACAAACTTACTTAAATAGAATTTGGCTTATTTGCTAATAAGCAAATAAGCCAATAACCAAAAAGCAAGGTCCACCCAAACGGGGCCTATGTTAGGATTTTTTTTTTTTTAATTTTTTTTTAGATTTTTAGCTTAAAAGTCTCTTAAAGTATCTTCAACACTACTAATCATTTTGACTAGTTAAAAGTACAAAAAAATATCATCTCTATTTTGCCTAACTACTTTTTAATATATGCACTCCAACACCATTATTTATTTTAGCTAAAAATTTAAATTTTTAAATTTGCTTTATATATTGCACTTTATATAATTTAGAGAGCCATGGCGACTAACTAAACTTTTAGCTAGCCAAAAAGAGAATAATCAAAACAGAGTCATTTAAAGAGCCAATTCGAGACATAAATATAATATCGACTAGCAAATATAGCTAACAAGCTCTTTTTTAAAGAGCGTGTTGGAGTTGCTCTTAAAAAGTCTACTCATTTAGTCTCTTATTATAATTAATTGGCTATTTTTACATATTTTTACATTTATTTTTTTATAAAAAAGCTAAAAAGACAAAAAAAACCCTATTAAAAAGCAAGGCCAAACACAATTTTGATAGATTTTGACAAGTGGGTTTTAAAAATATAATTTTTATAAAAATAAATGTGTATAATAAAAATTATAATATTTTTAAAAATATAAAAAAAATTATGTAAAAAGTAAAAAGGCTAAAAGAATTTAAGTTGAAAAATAAGATTTTTTGGCTTTTTGGGGGTGTTTGGCAAGTTATTATTAGTAACTTTTAACTTTCTGCTACTAATTTTAGTTATATGTTGTAAATTTTTTTAAACACCCACAACTCCTGCTACAACTTATAACTATTTTTTCTTTTATTGAGCTACATGCCACAATCTTTATCAAAGCACTCGCAATTTCTGCTATAAGTTATAATTTATAAATTACTAATTTCAGCAATACCAAACACTACTTTTAAATTTTAAGTAAAAAGACAAAAAATCTCGCTTTAAGCTAGCTTAAAGTCAATTGCCAAACGAGGCTTATAGATGAGATTGAAAGAAAAAAAAATTAATTGTTTTTGAGATAATTTGTTTATGGTTGTTTCTGCCTTTCGTTTTTTTTTTTTTTAAATAACATGAGATTTTTATTTTTGAGATTGATTTTTATATTAAGAATATTATAGTTACTTTTTTATTTTTTTTTAAAAAAGTAGACTGTTTGATAAGTAAGTATGGTTATTTTTGTTGAGAAAATAAAGTAAAAAAGAATAGTGAGACTTTTTTGAGATGCCAATCTTAATGCTTTTATTGTTTATTTGGCCTAAAACCACTTAAAATCAAATACGATTTTAATCTTAAAACCACTTCAAAATTATACCACCAACCTTCTTGTTTATTTAGCTAAAATTTACTTAAAACAAAAAAAATCCGACTTTAATAGGGGTTACCAAACGAGGCCTGCATGTCAACCTATGATAACTTTCTCTTTGCTTCATTGGTTTGGAGGAAAACTTCGAATTACAATGCCTTGGCTTAAACACAAGAATATTACAGGAACCTTATGGTCCCTGTGATTCTGTACAGTAATTACAAGATGTAGATTAACAATACAGAATTCTTTTGAATTTGATTTTGATGAAAAGAATGTACAAATAACATATTGATCAATTTACAGCAAAATCAGCCAACCAAAACATCAGCGGAAACTTATATTTGCTCACTGCTATACCAAAGGCTAATACATTTCAGCATGAACTCTTAGGCTGCAAATCGGCATTATCTATCGAAAGCAGAAAGAAATGGAGTCTGAGATGCTCGATTTGGAGTTCGACGGTTCTCGTCTGTTCTTGAGCTAAATGGTGAGGGCTGTGGCATGAGCTCGGACAATCGGACTCTTTCGTTGGTAATTCTATTCTGTAGAAGAGTTTAAGCGCATCTTAGATCCAAACGAGAAACTCACTCCCCCAAAAAGATCACAGAAATATATCAAAAGAAACAAGGAAAAAATAATAACTGCTATCAGAATTACATTGAATATGTATAGATGCATATATATAAGAAATGATCGCAATCTACCTTGAATTTGAGATCTTGCAACTCTCTTTCCAGTGAAGCAACCCGATCCTTGAGCTGTTCTAGTGCTTCTTCAGCCACGGAGACACTTACATCAGATACTGGTGTTGTTATACCGGCCGCCTGTGAATTTCGATTCAAACAAGAGATGAATTGAAGTAGCAAACATTTGCTTATTTGGATGAAGAAGTAAGTAGCATAGTTTTTTTTTTTTTTCATTTATGAGAGGAAAAATATTAGGAATTCACTACTACAAACCTTTAAAATGCCTGTGCACAAGCCCACTAACTTCTTTGCTAATTGCAGCCTCTCCTCTTCAGTTTCCTGTGGCAGATTCAATAGTGTTTGATTTCCAACTCTCAAGTTGAACGTTAAAAAGCTGGTGTGCATGCACAAGACACACACAGACGTGCAAAAATGAAGTGTTTTGCTTACTTTTAGTATGCCATTCAATCGTTGCTCCTCATCAAAATTGATGAAAGGGCTTCTCCCATTACTAGCTCGAAAGCGTGCAAGCTCTTCCTTGACACGTGCAAGAATAGCCTCTGTTCGTTGCAGCTTAATACTGAGGTCTTCATTCTTACTTTTCAAGAAATTGTTTTCCTCCTGTTAAGTTTTAACAGAAAGGTTGCTGAATTTTTATTTTGAAGGCAAAGTGAATATGAAAATTCTGCTAACATAGGAAGAAACAAATCAAGGATTTAAAGCCCAAGACATCAGCAAAGATATCACTTAAGACCACCAGAAGTCTAGTAATTCCAAACTACAAACACTTGATTCTTGCCTTAATTTTGGCATGATGGTGGATCCGTTGCTGGATGTTTTGCTGGCCAGATAGCTTCTTTATTTCAGCCTCAAGTTCCATGACTTTTTTCTTATGATTAGCATTCTCGATCTATAAAAATCAAAAGCAGGAAGGCTTTGTCAGGCAGAACAAACAAGAAAATCCATGTTTTCTGAAGAATTACTACTAACAACACCCAAAAAAAACAGAGTTCTACCTTGAACATTTCATTTTCAGTTGTAATCAACTGATATTGTTGACGAAGTTTTTCCAATGCAACCTGTGCCGCCACCATCTCAGCCTGCTTTCTGTCGATTTCTTCTAGCCATCTAGAGGAAGACCTCAAGACTGATTAGGCATGCTAGATAAACAAAAAGAAATGATGAATCGTTAAATTTTATTTTTGGGGTCAAGATAGCTTACGCTCTCCTCTCCTCGATAAACTCGTCGAGCTGCTGCTTTAGCTTGATTGCCTCCTGCTCCTGCATAAAAAATGCCATTCAAAACATCGAAAAAACACAAAAAGGGTTCTATTTAGTGTCAGTGGTACTGAAAGTTAAGTGTACATTAGCTGGAGCGTCAACATTATCATCTCGAGCCTTCTCTGTTATCTTTTGCGCTTGTTGATTATCCAGCAATGCCTGACATAAAGAAAGTAAAAAAGATAGCATAATTGTAAAAACTTGGGAAGCGATCCTGTAAGCAGTGATCATTGGCATCGCCAACTCAATCCAGCATACACTGTCCAATGCAGAACATACCAGAAAAGGACAACAATTATGTAGATCTCTGTTTATTAAAGAATTCTAAAAGTTGAACATAGTGTGATAGACTTCAACAAAAATGGGATAGAGCTTTGTATGGTTACCGCGTAATTGGTCATATCCAACTTTAGCCCCAACAAGTCACGGTTTACATCATGGGTCATGCTTTCTGCAGCAGCTAATTTTGTGTTCAGCATGAAGATCTGGAAATGGGAACAGATTGAAATAATGATTCATATTGTCAATCTCAAAAGAAGGTACAGCGCCAGAATAAGGCATCAAGGCTACCTCTTTCTGTCGACTTGCAGCTAAGGCTTCAAGCTCTTCAATTCGGAGTCTTCCAGCAGTGAGCTCCTCATCCCTCTCAGATTTTATTTGTTGTACCAAACCCAATCCAATGCATTTGAAAGGGGAACCAGAACCTCTAGACTTTGACCCATTCTTCTCTAATTTGTTTGATGATGAATTTGTCACATGGGCAGGAGGTCCCTCAGGTTTGACTTGTTCAGCCATGGCTTCCAATTCCTTGAACTGCTTCCAAGTATAGTTTACACAGTTCAAGAAAATGTTAAAGGAAGAAAAATCTAATCTCGTATATGCTCACCCAACCACTTTACATACAAATAAATTGCAGTCTTCTAGGCAATCCTCTTACAAAGTATATATAGCCTGACCTACCTTTTGCTTGTACTCACAAGCCTGTACCTCTGCATGCAAATTTAGCTCAGTGATATGAAGCTTGCATTGGGCTATCTGTTGAAAAGGAACAAAAAGCATAAACCTTACATGTTGGAAGTGTATGAAAAGACCAACTAGTTTCAATTTAGGACGAAAAACCATCACAAGCACAAGTTATGTACAAATTCCCAAGAACTTCACCTCTGTGTCCCTGGCAGCTATTTCTTTCTCAAGAAGTTGCATGCGCTGAAGGGCTTCCTGGATGTTTTTTTCTCTCTCATCTAGATGCCTGCAGAGAAGGTACATCCATATATTAATGCAACAGTTCAGTACATTATGGCAACCCGACACACTTTTGGTCAAATAATTGCTTTCAACCTTTGCATGTCAGTATGGCTACTTATAAGATTGTGCATCTTCCTTTGTACGGCATGAAACTCCATTTCTAGCTCCTCTCTTTCCAACCGCTGACGTTCAGCTTCTCCTTTGACAATGTCAACCTTATAAAGCAGAAAACTGTCACCAATTGGAAATATTATGCATAACAGAAGTTTTACCTTGGTATAATAAGTATTAAAATTTATTTAAAAACTTACCTTGTTTTCCAGTATGTTCACAGTACATTCTAACTCTTCTATCGACCTTTCTAACAACTTCACCTCCTCTTCCTTCTCTTCAGCATAGAGTTTTCTGCTCTCAGCTATCTAGTCAACATAAAAAATGAAAACTAAAAAGATGCAGCAACTGGTCTAATTAATTAGTTTGTGATGAAAATAAAAATGTACCTGCCGAGCTTCCATGGCAACCGCATTGTTTTCTTCTGCAAGAGCTTGTGCCATCTCTAATTTCTCATTGAGAACAAGAACCCCTGTGTGGAGGTCATCCCTCTCTCGGGTAACTACATCCAAATTGCCCTTCAATGACTCGATCGAATTGTTCATTTCGTTAAGAGCAGTACCCATTTCAATGAGTTCCGCTTCTAAAGTCTCGTTTACCTTCTTTTTCTCTGCTAACTCCTCCTCGATGGCCCTTTTTTCCTTTAAGGCATCTTCGATGTCGGCTGTCAGCTCAAGGTTTTTGCTGGAGAGTGATTTTACAGTCTCGTGCATTTTTGAGATATCCAGCTGAAGAATGCAGATGATGCTTTTCTTCTCCTGCAATTGAGCTTCAAGTTCTTGGCCATTAGCAACTGCTTCATCAAGTTCATGCAACCTCACTGCAAGCTCATTTTCCAAAGCCTGGAAAGAAGCCACCAATTCTTCGATCTCATCTTTTTGGTCTTTAGTGTTAGATGCAGATTCCTGCAACAAGCTTAGATCAAATAATAATCCTTTCAGCACATCATCCTTCCTTGATAACTCAGTCTGAAGAGAGAAATTTTCAGACGTGAGCTCTTTAGCTAGTATCTCCAAGCACTCTAGCTCTTCCATGAACTTAGATGTTGTTTCCAATTTTTTGCACATCCCTTGAAACATTTTTTCTGAAGTGGCATTTTCATCATTCAGTGCATCAACCATTCTGCTACTGACCATATCCAAATTTTCAATTGAATCAACGCAATGCATTATGACCATGTTAAATGCAGAGAGGAACGCTGCGTTATTCTTCCCTTGAGACTGGAGTTCATTTTTCAAGGAAACATTCTCCTCCTTCAAAGAATTTATTTTGTCAACATGGAATTGTAAATCCTGGCCTTTTGAACATAACTCATCCCTACTAACAGAATGAGAGAGTCGGAGTTCGTACAATTCGGCATGTGCCATGTCCAGATCAGTGAGAACTGAACAATGTTCTGCCTTCAACTGCCTTACTTCATTTGCCAATGACTCATTTTCGTCCTCAAGGCAGCTGATTTTGCTGAATTCCACATCTTTCATCTTTAACTCATTTTGAAGTTTCAGCGATGATGTTTCCAGCATGGAAATGTCATCCTGCAGCATTTTGTTTTGTTGATCAAGGGCAGAGATATGGTTGGAAGAAATTTCTAGGGATGTTTCCTTTGTCTTTAGGTCTTCTAGTAATCCTTCATACTCAACTTCAAGTTTTTGCACCTGGGACAACAGTCTCATCTTTGCTTCCACCACTTCACCTAGTTCACCTTTCAAAATATCATGAGAAAGAGCAATATCCTCTAGCAGCTGAATATCTTGCTCAAGAGCTTCATTTACTTTACCCATCCGTGCAATTGTTGAACTGTCTTCGCTGATCTTTGAAAACAGATCCTGCGTCTCCCTTTGGACTTCCTCAATTTCTTTATGCAGGAGAGCAACCTCAAGTTCCTTATCCAATGAAATCGATTCTTTCAACTCTGCATCGAGACTGACAAAAATTAACTCTCTCCTGAAATTCTCTAGATTTGTAATACCACTTTGTTGTTCTTTTTCCACATTAGCTTTTTGGAAAGCCATCTGTTCCAACTCTGATGCCAGGATATAGAACTCAAAATCTTTTGCAGAAAGGTCAATCATGAAATTCTCCTCTTGCGATTTCAAGTCATCCTCTTGGTCCTTCAGAGATTTTTCTTGATCCAACAGTGATGCCAATATATTTCTGTTACTCAGATCTAACTCCTCCATTAATAAGGCAAGCTCAGATCCCATATGATTAGACCTTAGCAACATTAACTCCTCTTGAAGCTGGAGATCTATTATTTTCTTCTCAAAACTTTTTAGCTTGAAAGTGAGTTCACCGGTTTCATCTTCTTTCCTAGCGATGCGATCAAAACCATTCTTGATGTCAGACAATAGTTTCCCCTTCAAGATTCTACACATTTCTAGTTCTCTTCTCGATTTGAAATTGTGTTCCCTCAACTCAGATATGACAGAATTTGATTCAGAGAGCCCATGGTGAAGCAAACCATTTTCTGCATTCAGTCCTCCAACTGCTTCCAACAGTATTCCCATATGGCAGAGGTGTAGGACTGAGACAGCACAATCCTTAACAAAAATCTCAGACCAGATGTCCTCAATCCACGAACGCATTAACTTTGTTGAGTCTTGAAGTTCAGACTTCAGGCAGAGGAACTCACTGGCTATAGACATAAAATCTTCTTTAAATGTGGTCTGAACTTGAGCATTGATGTCCTCCAGCTCCAAGACCAGCCTTTTCATTCCTAGCAAATCTGAATCAAACTGTTTCTCTAGGTTTTCATAATGACAATCCTTCAGGTCATTAGCGGATTGCAAGCTCCGAACCTCTTTGATTAGGATATCATTCTTATTGATCAAGGCAACCTTCATCTTCTTCAGTTCTTCAATTTCAAGCTTCACAGTTTCATTTGCTATCATCAGCTCATTTATCATAATATCTGCATCTTTCATGGTATCTTGGGCCTCTTCAAATTTAGCAAGTACGCAAGAAGTCTCAGCGGTTTTCTGGACCGCAACTACTTTTGCATCACCAAGTTCACGGTCAAGTAACTGTAACAATTGGGGGTGGGGGGGTGGACAAATGGAAGTTATTAGGTGCTGAAAGACGTGCTCAACCAGTTGACATTCAATTTATATAATTTTTATTAAGTTGATTTAAGTAAAAAGGAAAACATACATTGGACAATTATAGTCATGTGCAAGGAAAGATGTTACAAGAAGAAGTTCCACCCCAAGGAAAAGAGCTAGAAACTCTGAAAAAATAAATTGGAATTGCAGCATCTTACCTCTTTTTCCTGGAGCCAGCAACTGCCAGCATCTTTTACAGTTTCTTCAACTGTCCGCAGCTTACAATCCAAAAACTCCATTTTGAATATAAATTGCTTCTCAAAGTTATTCATAGCTGCTTGTAAGGAAAGTACCTGAGTCACAAGATTTTTAATGCTATTCTGACTCTCTTTTTCAGACAGCCAGACCTGTTCTTTCTCAATACGTAGTTTGGTCATCTCAGCTTGAACTCCCTTTAAGCTATCTAGGGCAGATTCTATTTCATTTTTCAGAAGAATGATAGTAGCATCCCTACCATTCTCATCCTTCCAAATTCTTCCAGATTGCAAGTTTCTATGATCAGATAAACATTCAGGTGGATTCCTGCCTACCTTGAAAGAACAAACTGAAATCTCAGTTTTGAGGTCCTTGACAGCATACAAGTCCACATTGTCTCTGTCTTGCTTCGTTTCCTTACCTGTCTGCAAAATACCCAGATGAATGGAATCAACAAATAGGATAAAACATAAAACTTTAAAAGGCACTTAACTACAAGAGCTTAACAGTCTGTCAAAGAAGAAAAAACAAGCTTACCTGTGCCTCATGTTGGCCATCAGTGGACTTACAAGTATGACTCACTATGGCATTACCTTTGTCAGGATTTACATCCTGCTCTGCATACTCATTCATGCAGGACATGAGTGTTGAAACACCAATTTTTAACTCAGTTAGTTTCTCACTTGTCGTCAAAATGTCACTTTCTTGAATTTCTTCAAGCTTCTGATTCATAGCACAAGCACGCTTCTGCTCCACAGAAAGTTGCATTCGTAGTTCACTGCAACATTCCTCTGACATATACAGTTCCCTTCCAAGGGACTGAATCTGTTTCTTTGCTTCATCAATTTCAGCAGTCTGATTATGGAGACAGGCATCCTTATGCTCTAATGCATCGAGATGAGTAGACTTCATCTCAGAGAACCTATTGACAATCACAAAAGCAGCTGTTGCACAAGTTGTTGCTTTTCGAATTTGTTCTTCCCCATGTTTAATCATGTTCTCTAACTCCCGTATGGTAGATGTTCTTGAGCTCAACTGTGACGTCAACAGGAAGATTTCTTTTTCCTTTTCCCTGCACTCTTGTTCGTGTGCTTCAGTAAAAACCAAAGCTGCCCCTCTCAAAGACCGCAGCATGCATTCCATGTCACATCTGCTACTGTTAGCATCCTCTAAACATTGGTTGAGGTCCCTGATTAATAACTCCTTTTCAGAGAGTACTTTCTTTAT
>JAULJZ010000020.1:2749680-2766448 GCA_032270985.1 Heliamphora pulchella | reverse complement strand
TCTAACTAGGTAACCTTTTTTATACTTCATCTTGATTCTCTCCTTGTTATTGGTTTCATTCAAACGCCCATATATATGAGCGCTTGCTTTGAAGCCTACAACTTACAGACTGATATCGAATGTTGTTGTCATTTTCTATGAATTACAATCCCAAACTTGAATTGACATAATCAATAAAACTTACATAACGGTCATTTGTGTAAATAAATAGTTAAAAGGGGTACATTTGCCACGGTTGCGCACAACTTTTACTCCCCAACTTGAGAATAACGACGATTTCACCTTTTCCCAGTTCCAACGTTCTCTCATCTCTGTACCCGTCGGAAGACCAAGAAAGAAGATTCAGAAAAGGAAATTACAGAGTCCCGTTCCGTTGTTGATCACTGAACGAATCGCTGATAAGGTCAACAACAGGGTTTTCCAACAAATAAGCCCTAGTTTATCGCCGATTATGTTTTGGTGTTGAAAGAGTTTGGGAATTTTGGATTTGATTCGCGGGCGGTTTGGTGGTTATTGAGATCAATCGTGTTGTTTTCGCAGAAAAAAAGAGATTGGATTTTGGACGTTGTTTTGGAGGAAATGAAGCCGATGGAGACCTTGCAAGATCTCATCGAAGAAGCTAAGCTTCGAACGGTTTATTGGGCACTGTGTATATTCGCCGTATCTTACTTCTTAACACGTAAGTTCTTTAATTTCGATTCAACTCCGTGGTTCTGAACACCAAAGAAATTACTTGATTCTTGCTGGTCTCGTTCTTTAATTTAGATTCAACTCCAGGCTTATTATGAACACCAAAGAAATTACTTGATTCTTTCCGGTCTTGTTCTTTAATTTTGATTCAACTCCATACTTGTCTTGGAATTGAGCAATGTTCCTTGGTGTCTAGATCAAGAAACTGTTGAATTTGCTTAGCAGCCTGGGAACATTGGTGGTGGAGGTGATGAGTAGCCGGCACCCACGTTTGGTGGGAGGGCAATGTCTTGGAATGGTGGCGGTGGAGAAAGGACAGGAGTAGGAGGAGGAGGAGGTGGAGGTGATAGGACTGGTGGTGGTGGAGAGAGAATGGGTGGTGGAGAGAAGACGGGGGTGGGGAGTAAACAGGCGCCGGAGGTGGAGGGGGCGAGGGAACTGGAGGTGGTGGTGGTGGTGGAGGTGAGTAAACTGGTGGGGGCGGGGAGTGAACTGGTGGTGGAGGTGAGAGTACAATTTGTGGTGGGGATTGAACACCTAAGTTATTAATTTCGATTCAACTCCATGCTTCTGAACACCAAAGAAATTACTTGATTCTTGCTGGCTTTCTGCTCCTGTACTTATCTTGGAATTGAGCACGGTTTCTTTTGTGTCCAGATCAAGAAACTGCTGAATTTGCATTCTGTTGTGAAGCGATATCAATTTTACCTCAATTATGATTTGTTTTTTTTCTTCTGTTTTTGAACTGGTCCAGCGTTGTTTATTTTATGTGAATTGGTGTGAGGGGGGTAGTTAGTGAAAATGGGAAAACCTCATCCCAACTATGGGAACAAGTTGCATTATGTCCTTATCAGTGCAGTCCATCATTTTCTCTTATCCCGAAAAAGCTATTGAAAATTCAAAACTTCTGATTCTTTTCTCTTGTGATGTCAACCAAAATGTAGGTGAGAGGAGAAACCATTCTATCTGCTTACAATAGTTGTTGAGGAAACTGTTCTGGATTGTTGATTTAGTAATATTCTTGTGTTATACTTTTGTTTTCTTCTTGTTCCATAACTTAACAAGATAGTTCAGATTTTAGACTCCGACCTTCTCATTTATTTGACTGCTCTACATTTCATCCTCTTCTGAACTTTTGTGGTTCGTTGCAGATACGAGTAAATCAATGTGGATGAACATTCCCATATCAATACTATTTGTTTCTGCATCACGTATTTTGTTTAATGAGGTGGAGTTCCATTGGAAGGTGCGGAAAGTTCGCCAGCAGACATATTTGTCACTTTTAGAAGAGAAGCAGTTGTCCGTGAATGATTCTAGGCTTTCAACATTGCCACCACTGCCAAAATGGAAGAGAAAAATTGACTCTCCTGTTGTAGAGGCTTCAATGGAGGAGTTTGTTAACAAACTTGTGCAGGATTTTGTTACAGATCTATGGTATTCAGATATTACACCAGATAAGGAGGGCCCGGACCTCATGCATGCAATAATCATGGATGTTCTTGGTGAAATATCTGGAAGGGTCAAAGAGATAAACTTAATAGACTTGTTGACAAGGTATTTTTCTGCTCAAGTTGCGATGTTTTTTATTTCGTGGTCTTCGAGAAGTGAGCGCCCATAAGGTTGCACATTGTTTCAAAAGTGAATAATGGAAGCCTTTGTTTGTTACATGTATCAGGGACGTAGTTGACTTGGTAGGGGATCACCTAGATCTTTTTAGAAGAAACCAAGCTGCTATTGGTGCGGATGTCATGTCAACACTGTCATCAGAAGAAAGGGATGAACGCTTGAAACACCATCTTATGGCTTCAAAGGAGCTTCACCCTGCATTGATATCTCCTGAGTGTGAGTACAAGGTGTGAGTTGTGTGTTCTGATGAAAATATTTTCCTCATTGATTGGACTGTTAGCATGCCATCTGATACCTCTACTTGTTGTAGGTTCTTCAGCGAATTATAGCTGGGTTGTTAGCTGTTGTGCTAAGACCTCGAGAAGCCCAATGTCCCCTGGTGCGATGCATTGCCCGAGAGCTTGTAACTTGCTTGGTGATGCAACCTATTATGAATTTTGCAAGCCCGGTGTTAGTTTCTTTAAATCTCATTATTCACTTAGTGTTTCATTTATAATCATTTGCTCAAAGGTCTATGATGTAGGGTGATTAGTAAGAAAAAAAACGTTCAATGTTGAAAAATGCTATGTTTTCTCATTATTTCTAAGTTTCTTCTTTGAACATGTCATGTTTACTTCATGTTTACTTAGGATAAAGAGGTTGCTTGCCCTGTTTTGGTGCCTTACAAAATAATTTTTGTATACTAAAGTACAACTTTTCTCTTATTCTCCTGATGCCTACACATTCACTAGTATGATATGTTGTTGTATTGTACTTATTCACATGTAATTTAAGTTTATGAACAAAATAAAAATTGTAGGGAAAGGTTGCTGAACGCCTTTGCATCAAGAATCCTCCTAGAAGGGAGTGGGTATCGTATACAAATGTGTTCTTCTTATGTGTTCCATTTTAACCCTTAAGGGCATTTTGTAACATTCCATATCACAGTTTAAACAGGATCTATTTCCACAGCTAAAACGGCTTCATCAACTTTCCGTTTGGCTCATGTTGGACTCTCAAGTGTATACTTGTTTTGTGTTCTTATAATGTCTGTAGTGGCATTTCCCAACTTTGCTTATCGTTCTTGAAAGGGGAGCTGACATTTCCATAGCCAATGAGGCTAGCTGCATCAACAGTCCCAATGCATAGGATTGAACTTACACGTGTGGATGAGGGGGCTGGGGATGCGGCCCTTCTGGCTGTATCCACTCATCCCAGTATTCTTTTGGTTAGAGAGCTTTTGGGGAACTCTGCTCACCCATATTTACTTCTGCATGCATTTAATCACCCTAAGTGAGGCTGCATTAATGCCAAATCTGCTACAACCAGTGTTTTTGGTCTATGTAACCACTTAATTTTGTGATAAGCACAGTAATAATGACCCTTTCCCTCAATTTGAACTTTTCTCCAGGTATGTAAATGAGTTAATTGAGTATATTTTCCTTGCTACCAAGGATGATGGGAGTAAACAGGAAGGTTATGATCGGTCACCTAATGTAGTGGGCCATAACAGTGATCATGCTGTTACGGCAGATGTCGTGCCAAATGAATTTACTTCAAGGAAGAATGTAACTTCAAACAATCAAGGGACTGATCTGATGATGTCAAGAACTGACAATCAGAAAGAGAATTCCCTGGATGCTTCAGAAAATGTGAATTCTAATCTCTCTGGTGAGGAACCCATGCAGCCACGGCTGCCTGACTGGTCACGAATACTGGAGGCAGCAACCCAGAGAAGAACAGAGGTTCTGATGCCTGAAAATCTTGAAAACATGTGGACCAAAGGAAGAAATTATAAAAAGAAAGTTCAGACGAGTGCTTCAGGAGGGCTTGGGGCACCTGTTTCAAAGGGTTCTGGATTAAACATTGTTGAACCTACAAAAAGTTTGGGGAAGGATATGTTATCCCACAAGCCTGTAATTTCTGCAGCAAAAGAAGATAAAGCTCTAGTGCAGTTACCGCCAAAACTACATACGGAGACTCGACTAAGTGATGGGAACAACAATGTGAATGTAGTAGCTTATGGCCTAAACAAACACCAATTCCTTGAGGGAGCACCTCTTAGGGATGAATTGGAAGATACTGCTCCTCTTATAACTAGTGGGAATAAAGGTGGGCTTAAAAGATCAAATAGCACTTCTGCTCTTAAAGTTCAACCTAATATGGAAAAAACAGTCACAGGTGAAGGTGGTGGGCCCTTTATTTCAGAGTTCTATAGCCCAGACTTTGACAGGCATAATAAAGTACACCCTTTTAATAGTGCTTCAGATATTGTGATCAGCAGTGAGGGAATCCATGCTCCCAAGCTTAGGTGCCGGGTAAACTTCCTATCCCTGCTTTTCCTTCACGAGGTGTACATACATTTTGGCCAGTACTGCAAAGAGAACCCATGCAAATGCAGGAGTTAAAAAGCAATTCATTTATCTGTAACTAATTTGTAGTTGATACACCTGCCTTGAATTTAGCTGATTCTTGTATTTGTGTCTCATCACGATCTTTTGACGCTATCTAACATCTACAGGTTATAGGAGCATACTTCGAGAAACTTGGGTCAAAATCATTTGCAGTTTATTCAATTGCGGTGACAGATGCAGATAAAAACACTTGGTTTGTGAAAAGAAGGTCTTGTTCTTATCACCATCGTTAATACTAAAGAATTGCTAGCTTGTCCATGCACATGTTTCTCCATTGTCCCTGTGCTGTTTAAAATTACATTTTCCTTCATTCCTCAAGACAGTTCTTGAAGCTTTTTGATCAGAATTGCTCAACCCATATCTTGGATGTTCCAGTTGTGTTTTCCTTGCTATTTTTTTTTACTTTGTCATTATTTCTTCTTTTTCCTTTTTCTTTTTTCTTTTTTGTGCTTAGCAGATACAGGAATTTTGAGAGATTACATCGTCACCTTAAGGACATTGCTAATTACACACTGCATTTGCCTCCCAAAAGGATATTTTCCTCCAGCACAGAGGATGCTTTTGTTCATCGGCGCTGCATTCAGCTTGACAAATATCTTCAAGTATAGTTCATTGCAAATGTCGTATACATGTTCCTCTCCATCTTCATGTCATTTTGATTTTGTTGCATTTCCCAGGATCTCTTATCAATAGCTAATGTTGCGGAACAACACGAAGTGTGGGACTTCTTGAGTGTTTCCTCAAAGGTTGCATTTTGTTGGAATTTTGTTTTGTCATTGAATATAATTGTTCTATCATAGTTCATGAAATTGGAATTTTTTTTTATCATTGAATGTAATTGTTCTATTATAGTTTATTATCAAGTCTAATGGTTGTTTCCTTGTTGATGAAGAATTATTCTTTCGGAAAATCTTCCTCGGTAATGAGAACTCTGGCAGGTATGTAACTTTTCTTAATGGTTGACTTGTCATCCTTGCTTCTTACATGTTTGGATCCTATTTATCAGTATGTGGTGTTATGTGACATAATAAATTAATATCTGTTTTTGAGCACTTCTAGTTGTTGATTGGATATTACATTAGGTGCTAGGCCCATATAAACATAATGCTGAAAATATAATGTTTGTGGATTATGTTTTTTTGTCTGTCATAGGCTGTTGCTCGAACTTACAGTATTTGAGCTACCTGGATGACCTTTGGTGTATTTTACACTTCAGATTGCTCAGTCATGGAGAACCCTCTTCTATCATCATCACCACCCCACCCTTCTTCTTTAATTCAGAAAACATTTTGTATGCTGATATGTGCATTTATTTGGATACTTTTTGCTGCCTCCTGCATGTAATTATGAAGTTTTTGTGGGTGATATATAATTTTTTTTGGCTCTGAGTTCTGACTGCAAAATTGCAACATATATATCTGTTCTATGCTACTCTGGATTGAAGATGCTTATTTCTACAGTATTGCTCTCGATGAACTACATCTTGGTTAATGAGTTGGGAGTTTCCTGACTCACAAACATATTTTCTCGTTGCCAATTTGTTTCCAAATGCTATTTTAATAACAAGCTTTATCTTCACACGCTGTTTGTCTGGAAATATAGTACCTTTTTCATTTCTGCTCATGATGCTTAACACTACTTCTATTCATTTTATTATTCATTCTTTTGTTGAAATGAAAAGTCAATGTGGACGATGCTATGGATGATATCATGCGCCAGTTCAAAGGGGTTTCAGATGGCTTAATGCGGAAAGTTGTTGGTCCATCTCCCTCTCCTTATGAAGCCTCTCCTGCAATTCTGGGCAGAAACACATCCTGGAATGCTGATGAGATCAGTAGACATCTCTCATGGCAAAATACCACGGCATCAACAAAAAGTGTTTCTGATGACGAGGAAGTGGATAAAGATGGAACCCCTAGCCATGAGGAAGTAGGATCTAGTGCTGAAGCTAATGGGTGGCATTCAGACAATGAATTGAACTCGAAGGGTTTCCCACCTAGGGTGGTTAAACGCAATGAAAAGTTTAGAAGCTTAGATTCCGAGAGGAAACATGGTTTAGAGGCAGAATCTGTATCAGTCAGCCTGCATGGATATCCTGCAGCAGGTTTCTCTGCCACCTCTGATCACCTGGAGGATCTGGTTGGAGTGCCACCAGAGGTACCAAGCAATCAGCATACTGCATTTTGTTTTCTGGTTGATTCTCACCTGTGACTGTAAAGATGCTTAGTTTCTTCTTCTTCTTCTTTGTCTTGTTCTTGAAACTCTATTCAAATGATGTTTGCAATTTTTGTTTTGCTTGTTTTGACTACATATTTACCACTGTGCTGTTTATTAGCTCGTGTCTTATTAAATAAAATCTTCCTTTTTATTTATATGAAATTTTTTAACAAAGGGTTATCACCACCGCCATTAGTATCTGAACCGTCCTGCAGATTGTCTTCTAGATACTTATTCAGCCATATCCGTATGTTGTATTGTTTAAACCTTTTCCCTATATTTCTTTTTATAAATTTATGGACCTTTCATTTTTGTTTTTAGTACCTTCGCACATACTTATAGATCTCCTTCACAAGTGCCTTCTTTGGTCATTTGTGTTCATTGCCAAACTGTCATATTACTCACTTATTGTGATTAACTCTGAAATTTATACTGTGGCCTCAGTCTAATGGACTCTGCGTATTCTACTTAATGTCCTCACCAAACAGTCATATTACTAATATATAACTTCTTCTTTGCTGCCTGTACTATTTATACTGTCTCCTGCACTTGTAGTTATGCATATTTTGCTTCTATCTGTGCGAACCATAGTTCTAATATGTATTCTAAATGCTATATTGAAAGGGCATCTCCCAAGTGTGACCCCCTGTTATTTGTGAGTACACTTGCATATAGATGCAGAATATAGCTTCCACCAACCATTTCAATAACCAACTGTACAATTCATTTGGCACCACTCCTATGATTTATGAGTTTTCCAAACATCGCTCGAGGGTTTTGGGTCTTTGAACCTGAAATTATTGATGAGAGAAAAAGTTAAACTAAAGCCTAGGAGTTGAAGGATCTCAGCAATTATAGGAAGTTTGGAGTAGTTGTTATCTTATGATATTTAGAAGCCTGGTAAGAGCAATCCAGTCCAAGAAGAAGGGAGAAAAAGAAGAAATAATGTATATTTTTCCTGCTAACATAGATTTATAATTAATCGAAGAAAAAGAGGAAAGAATATTTTTTTTTCTGCTAACATAGATTTATACTTAATTGAATCCTAGGAACAGGGCAGATGGAGACTCATGTAGTGAATCATAATAATTAGTATTCATTCTGGTTCCTGATTACAACATAGAACTAGCAAGTATATGGAAAAATCAATTCACATTTATTACTTTTGTCAACAATGGCGATCATTTTCATCTTACCTTTATTACTTTGTCAACAATGGAGATCATTTTCATCTTATCCTCCTTAGTAAGATCTTGTGGAAAAATAAAAATAAATGTGACATTATTGGACTTAGATGGAAAAAGTGAATTAGTGGTGTGGATCCTGTCAATTGGCGTAATAAATTGGTTCCTATTTTTTGTGGTGAGTATTAAATTGATTCCTTATGATTGTGGGAAATACAATAGAGCTATGATTAGATTTTATTCCATTTTAAGCATTACATTTTATTCTTCTGGATTAAAGAATTGTTGAAAAAGAAATCTCAAAGCCCCGCAATTTTGTTGGAGGCTGTCGGACGAGTTAACAACTATCCTTAGATATTCTCGATGGACAGGTAATCATAAGAAGCAGTGGTTTATGTTCTAAATCAGCATTCAATTGTCATAAATACTCATGAAATTGCATTAAGCATGGTGAAATGTAGATATGTCAACGTCCTGGATTAAAGGATTGTTGAAATTGCATTTGGTTTAAAATGCTATAGTGAATTGTATGATTAATAGCAACTTGGTCAGCAACACTAAAATTTTTACCAAACCAAACCGACCTAAGCTTGTGTCCCAATTGATTGGGGCCAACTACATTAATCATTTTTCTCTCTTTTTCATGTAAAAAATCACGAGTCTCGTTTTTGTGTGACTAGTTTAAATTTTTAATTGCTTGTGATTGCCTAAACTTAAAATAATCAACGGTTGACGTTATTCCCATTACGCTGCATATAAAATAATTTAAATATTATTTTTTCAATGATAAAAACAATTATTAACAAAAAGGCTATTTTCATGTTAAACAAGCGTAGCTCTTGATTAGCAAATTATGTTTTTTTTTAACATTTTAACTAAAAAGTTAAAATAAATTAAAGATGGATATTTTAGTAACTTAGTTTTTTTTTTTTTTGGTAAATCACACTATCCTCCCATGAGGTTTCAGTAAAATAAAATCAACCCCACACGTTTGAAAAATTATATTGTCCTTTCTTAAAATTTGAATTTGCATTGCATACTTATACACACTATTACGTTTCCGTTTATGAATGTATGATGTCATCAATCATATGACAATAGGTTTTCGAATTGCCCCTATATCACTGTTGCTATGCATGTACACCATGTATCGAAAAATAAATTTTCAACTTTACCCTTCATCCCATCTATGTGAAATTGATGTATCTATATATATGGTTTGGTGGGTCTTGTTGAAACATATGGGGAGAACAGAGTTGAATAAAGGTTAGAGATATTTATGTATTATTTTAGTTTTTTTTTATGAATTTTAATTTCTTTAATAATTTGTTGCAGTAAGAAATTTGATTTTTTTTTTTTGTACATTTATTCTAGTGTTAAATCAAAATGTCTAATTGATTTGGTAGTACAAGTTTGCAAGGAGGGCCAATTTATCAAAATAAAAGATGTCATTGTGGTTGAAAGGCAACGGTGAAAAATTTGGAGTCAGCCAAAAATCTAGAAAAGTTGTATTTAAGTTGTGAAACCTAATCATGCAAGTTCTTTGCGTGGTGCAAGAGCTATAATAAAAGGATAGATGAAATAGAGGTGGAGCAACCTTCCTATGTTGTTGTCCACTAACATGAAACACTTGGCCAATCTATGAAAATTACGGCATGGTTAACTGTGATTAAGATGTTGGTGGTTGTGAGCATTGTCCTAGTTGCAATATGCTTGGTGACTTTGTTTGTTATTTTGACTTAGAAATGAGTAGATCTATGTATTTGTCAAGTATGACTAGAGAGGTAAATTAAATATTTTGCTAAGTATGAATTATAATGTGATATATTGACAAGAAAGAAGTTTAGTAATGTGAACTAAATATTCTGCTTAGTATGAAATAGAACATTATAGCAATTTCATAAGTATGTAGTTTGATAACACTGTAGCAATGTACCCAACACATCCACATGGGAAGAGGTTCCATTAGAAAAGGAAATCAAAATTAAGACACGTCAGTTAGACAAAAAAATGAGTACAAGTTGCATAAGTTTAAGAAAAATACATCTTCATTAATTAGAATACGTCTTCAACAAATCCTATCCCACAAGGAACCTTCCTGCGTTATCAAATTTAGCTTAAACAATCCTAACATTCTCACCAACAAAAAAATGAACAAATAATACATTCCAACAACATTTTCCTCTTCTTATTACTACCAAAACCTGTATAATCAATCCTCAATTTTTGGTATATGTAGCTGGGACCACCCAAGAAATTTCCACTGGAAACTACAATTTTGTTGAAAGAAAGTACTTCATGCTTGCCGGTGTTGTTTATAATGTGCATGGGTAACTAATTAGTAAACCACCATCGGAGAGATGGATTTTTAATGATGGTGCTTCCCAAGTTACATCTTTTGAACATTAGTTCTCATTTTGTTATGAAACTTGGGGGGGTTTTGGGGACGTTTAAGCTTAACTATAACTATATGGTTAAGTTGCATGGACACAAATACGCGACTTGACGCGGACTCATCAACACGTCAATTTTCAAAAAATGCATGGCACTACAAGGTTTTCCAACAACATTTTCCTCTTCTTATTATTACCAAAACTTGTATAATCAACCCTCAATTTTGGGTATATGTAGCTGGGTCCACCCAAGAAATTTCCACCGGTAACTACAAATTTGTTGAAAGAAAGTACTCCTTGCTTTCCGGTGTTGTTTATAATGTGCATGGGTAACTAATTAGTAAACCACCATTGGAGAGAGATGAATTTTTAATGATGGTGCTTCCCTAGTTATATCTTTTGAACATTAGTTCTCATTTTGTTATGAAACTTGGGAAGGTTTAAACTTAACTATAACTTTATGGTTAAGTTGCATGGACACAAATACGCGACACGACACGGATTCATTGACATGGATTCATTGACACGTCAATTTTCAAAAAATGCATGACACTACAAGTCTAAGGCACATTAAACATTTATATATATATATATATATATATATATATATATAGTATGTAAACACTTTATTTAGATATACAATATATCCCTAATAAAATTAAAAAGTTCTATTTTTTATTTTATAAATATTCCAAAACATATTTACTGTGGATAATTTGTGTTTCAAAGAATGTAAAATATTGTTAATATGAAGAAATTATTTACATAGGACGTGCTCGGAAAGTTCAAGAATTGTCGTTGAAATGTCCGTCAAGTGTTAAAAAAGTGCTTGACATTATACATTTAATTTTTCAATTAAGACATTTAAAAAGTATTAGGACACGAATTTAGAAGTGTCAGAAGAGTGTCTAAGAAGTGTCATGTCACATGTGTCTGGCACGTGTCTCCTTCGTAGATGTGTCCATGCTTCTTAGCTATATGGAAGTTTTTTCATGTCAATGTTTCATAACTTGTTGAACCAAGATTGATTGTATGCATTAAGCTTTTGAAAATGATTCTTGGGCAATAACAATTAAGAGTTCCAGCGGATGCCCCTCAATGGAGCATTAACAGATGATGTTTCTTACGTAATAAGAACTCGCTGGTTGAAGTTGAGATGCACTTCTGCAGTTCGATCTGTGCGGTGGATACTGATCAAGATAAAAGAAAATTTTGAGAATTTCTATCTGGGCCTACATTGGTCTTTGAAATATAAAGTTCGGCAGTTCTTAAGCGTTATTTTCTATACAAGAATGGACGGGGTATCTCAATATTTACAATAGACAAGACGATTAATAATAAGCTTTTAACTTGCCAGATAACCTATTTATTTTGGGCCTATATCATGTTTTTAGAATCCAAGTCCGGATACCTAGATATATACATATGGCTATGTGATAACTTTTGTACTAGAGAAGGAGCATTTTTTATAGAATTCTTTTTCAGCCATGAAGACTTTTTGGGACTCTCGGATAAAATTGTAACCCGTAATCTTAGATGTGATCTTGGGATTATTCTTCTATGTGTCCTCTTGCGTCTTTAAATTTCTACATTTTAAGGCTGCCATACATTATTTAGCTTGATAACCTCTCTTTTCTTCAATCATCCAACCATATCTTATGAGTTGACTCCGAACAACTCCTATCATTGTTTAGGCATACCGCTCTTGAGAATCTTTTACATTGCTGAACAGCCTCTAAACTTTTGACTTTTCTCATCTATTTAAGGGACCAACCCGTATCTCTTTTACATATCATTATAAACACTAAAGACCTATATCTTTATTGGCCTTTAATAACAAAGAAAACTAACTATTATCACCCTCTAAAACTAACTTCTATCAGTGCCCTATATCAATAGTGGTAAAATATATTATAGATGAGTCTTTATTGCACTTGTTTTAGATCTGCTCTTGCAATTAAACTGTTCTACTGAGAAGTCTGTTGTGGGGTTTGCTTACTCATTTCTTGGTTGCTTGCTTTTTGTTTCTAACTGAACTTCTGTTTGGTGTTTATTTCCTTGCAGTGGTCACCACCTAACTTAAGCATACCTGTGTTGAATTTAGTTGATACGATATTTCAGCTTAAGAAAAGAGGCTGGCTAAGGTGAGTTTTTCTTCCCTTAATGTTTTGATTGTTTTCACATGATTTCTTGCATGTTTTCTTTACAATTGAAATTCATAATTTGTGTGTGAATGGTGTCAATGCATTGTTTTATTATTTTCTTATTATCTGATTAGTGATGCTGTTTATTATATTTTGCACTCCGAGAATTTTGTTTCTGCATGTCTTCCCTTTGGTCTAATTCCATTTGAGATCATATGCTTAACCATGCCTTTCAATTTAATTGTGTAATGTTAGATCTCCTTTTGGTCTAATTCCATTTGAGATCGTATGCATAACCATGCCTTTCAATTTAATTGTGTAATGTTAGATCTGTTAGAAATAGAAGCAATTGTGGAATACAATTATTGTTATTTTTTTGGGCAGAAAATATACTTGATCACGTCCAAGGGTTGTTGAAACAAGATTATCTCAATGCATTTATGTTATAACTTGGTAATTAGCTAATTAGTTCTCTTGTTGAGAGAAAGACGTGTGAGTACGTGCATGTGTGTGTGTGAGTGAGTGGCGACTGATATATCTGGGGAGGGGGTGGGGTGGATAGGTGATATAGTACCACTAGGTGAGAAGAAGTGGAATTAGGAATTAGAAGAGAAAAACAGAAATTAGGGAAGAAGATAGAGAGGGGAGGAAAAAATCACACAATAATTACTTAATTTTTATTAATCAAAGTTTGCTCAATACATTGAAAGACCTCCTTATTTATAAGTCTAAACCCTAACTAAAAGTAGAAATTTGAATCCTTAATTAAAGGAAACAAAATAATATAATATCCTAATTAATTGAAAAGAGAAATAGAATAATACCTAAATAATATAATATTTAAATAATATAACATAGTATCTAAATAATGTGGAAACAACTTCTTCCAAATGAAAGGTAAGGTTGCGTACTATCGATCCTTTGTGGTCCGCCTCTTTCTCCGGACCCCTCATACGCGAGAGTTTTGTGCACCGAGTTGCCCTTTTTTTTATCTAAATAATATAATATAATATCTTATTATTATAAGAAAAATGAATAAAACTCAAGAATATTATGCCATATATTGTCTGTATCATTCTCCTCCGTTGAGAAAAAGAACACGTCCTCGAGTTCGACCGAAAGTACTGAACGTCTCTATACCAAATAATCAAGTATTGTGAATAGATCAACTACTTTAAGGTCTGCTGGGGCCAATATATTTGGAATGTTAGCCATTTAACAAGATCCACAAAACAAGGCTTGATAACTTATAAAAATCTTTTAACACCCACAAAATCAATCTGGCCGAATCTGACGAAAGAAGCAGTAGATGGAGAAGATAACATAACTTTAGGCTCGTGCCGAAGATAGTCCACGAGTGATGAAAGCATTTGCGGTGAAGGAGTGTTAGGCATGGGTGGAGCTGGAAGAGGAGGAGAAGTTGTAGAATTCTCGGACTCAAGATGGCCAAGAGAGACCGGGTTTTGTATGGACGGTAAAGGAACATTTGGGGCTACCAAGTCGAAGTGTGGAAAAAGAATAGGACCAAGTGACTCAAAAGTTGGACCCGATGGGAATGGCTCGAGGGTTATGGGAAAACATGGTAGCTCAATAGGTGGGAAGATGAGAGATATCTCGCGTGATACTCTAACTGGTTTGGAACTGGCAGGCTTTAACAAGATGGTTCGGCCATTAAAACTGAAGGTAATGGTGTTAGTGGATACATGATGAGCAGCATGAAACTCTTGCATCCAAGGATGACCAAGGAGTACATGTGTACCCGTTATGGAAAGCAGATCACACCAAATGGTATCAAAATAAAGGTCCATCTCGATACGAACCAAACACCTTTGGGTAACGAAAAAGAAAGTGTCATCCACCCGAAACAAATGATATGGTTGTGGGTGTGGGGTAGGCGTAAGGTTCAGGCGGCGGACACCTTTTTCAGATATGGCATTCATGGTATATCCTCTATCAATGATAATCTTACAGACTTGTTTGGTGTACCGGAAAAATGTATGAAAATCAGTAGTTCGCGGCTACTCCATTGAGTGTGAGAGGTGGGAGGAAAAAGAAAAATAAAATGACTTTTTTTTTTTGCTTTTTTGGTGCTCTCTTTTTGTTTTTTGCTGGCTCTTTTTTTTGAAGAAGAAAAATAAATAAAAAAATAAACCGACGACTCAAAGCAATGTGGTAAGAGAAATCGTTTTCGACTAAGGGAAAAAATTGTGTGGTAACAAGCAATATTAAGAAAGGTTCAATGGTTTGACGGGAGGGGAAGGTGGAGGCATTATAGGTAATGGATTGAAAAGAAATATTGTTGTTGTTGGTTTATTTTTTTTTAAGGATGGTTAAGGGCTTGGGTTGGGAAAAACAAAAGGCCTAGGCTTTGCTAAGTATTGGGCTGGACTTAGTTGGGTCAAGGTTGGGTATGGGATTTGGGTCAAGGTTGGGTATGGGCCTAAGTTAAGTGAGGGTTGGGTTATGGACTTAGTATAGGTTGGTCTAGAGTTAAATTAATTGGGTTGCAATATGGGTCGAGTCGGGTTGGGGTAGGGTATGGGCAAGTTGGATTCAAAATCAACGTTTCCTTGCATTTTGCAAACAGCAAAGAAAGGAGAGGTGCTTAGGGTTTCTGGCAGCGTGGCAAGGAGGGGTGTTTTCTAAGGTTTCGGGGAGGCAGCAACGCAAGGAGGTTGTGACGCGCAAGTGACACCGACGGTAGCAAACCTGGGCAGCGAGGGCGACCATGGTTGGTGCGGCAATTGAGGCATGGTCTTGTGGCGAAGGGATGATAGCGCTGGTGGTGTCGACGGTTGCGGAGGCGATTGGGGTTGGAGTGGCAATGGCGGCGTCGATCGCCGGTGATTGACGATGGTTGCAGTGGCGATTGGTGGTAGAGGCGTCGACGATCTATGGTGGCGGAGGCAAAGGATGATGGCTTCGGTGACGGCGCAACTAGTGGTCGCAACTTTGGTGGTCGTCAGTGCTAGCGGCTGGTGGTGGGAGTCGCCGAGGCAGCGGTGGTGGTGGCGCGAGGAGATGGTGGCTGGTGGCAATGCTGGACAACGGCTGCAGCGCAGGACTTTGGCAATGGATCGATTCGGCTCTAGTACTATTCCAAATGATATAGTACTAGGTGAGAAGAAGGGAAATTAGGTATTAGGAGAGAAGAACAGAAATTAGGGGAGAAGACAGAGAGGGAAGGGAGAAATCACACAATAATTACTCAATTTTTATTAATCAAAGTCTGTTTAATATTGAAAGACCCCCCTATTTATATGTCTAAACCCTAATTAAAAATAAAATTTCGAATTATTAACTAAAGGAAACAAAATAATATAATGTTCTAATTAATTGAAAAGGAAAATAAAATAATATCTAATTAATATAATATAATATCTAAATAATATAATATAATATCTTATTACTATAAAGAAAATGATAAAAATTCAAGAATATCATGCCATATATTGTCTGCATCAATAGGGCTTGGCTGGCGCTCTCATCTTGACCTCAGTAGCTTGTAAATTCTAGTGAATGGTTTTGTTTCGACTCTTGTAGACTTGACATTTTAATACAAATATATATATATATATGTATATATATATATTCTTTTGTATTTTTATTTTCTTTATTTGTTTTGTGTACCCATTATCGAGGAAGGAACCCTAACTATGAATAATTTATGGGGGGGGCACCGTTGTAAAGGTTGAAAGACATTCTTCTGATAATTTGGATGATACTGTTGAATCTTTTGCTTTGTGGGTGCTTCTTTTGCTGTTGAAGCTTTTATGTTGGTTGCTTTGATTTTTGGTGGGAGTCTTACTTTGTTCTTCACCCCATTTTGTAAGGTTTTTCTCCCCTTTTATACGGCTGGCATCCCTTAATGCCGTGCCCTTTGACACAATTTACTTATCAAAAAAAAGAAAAAAAGAAAAAGAAACTGTGAACTAGGTGTGTCACATTTCTTGAACTACAATGCCCCTGTTGATAGACGAGGTATTGGGAGAAGGGGTTCTGTTATCATGTATCATTAAATACAGTTTATACTTCTCTTTATGTATAGATATTTAATAATAAATTAAATAATTACACAAATATATTCTATTTCTTTATTTAACATATTTATTTATTCATCG
>JAULJZ010000020.1:2709551-2722120 GCA_032270985.1 Heliamphora pulchella | reverse complement strand
GTTGGAAGGAAATTTGGTTGGTCAAAATGGATTTGCAATTCCTGGAGGTGCCTGACTCTCTTAGCAGAAATTCTAAGTGAGAGGTTTTCAACATTTTATCCCCTCGCGGCCGATGTCTTGTTCCAAAGCTTGGAAGTGGATAATCTCAAACAACATGTTGGGGTTGGGAAGATTACTTCTTTTCAGGTTCATGGGGTTCTTAAGACTAATCTTCAATTATTATCTCTACAAAATCTTGGCCTCCTCCCATCATCTGTATATAAGATATTGCAATTTGATTCACCCATATCTCAGCTGCGATTGCATCCAAATCATCTAGTCAGTGGAAGTTCTGCTGCTACTTATATTTTCTTACTCCAACATGGGAAGAATGAAGTTGTTGAACAGGCAATGACTTCCTTGATTGAAGAACTAGAGTTGTTAAAGAGCATGCTTGGAAGAACCTCGTGTAAGAGAGATGGGGTCAATAGTGAAGTTGGTTGTATAAAATATTCTAAGTCTGAGCTGTTTGCATTGATTAAATTTGACTTAAAAGTGCTGTTAACCAGTGTTTCTGTGGGTGGGGGTAACAGTTTGGTTGCCCGGCCAGAACTTGATGCTTTGTGCCTTAAGAGGTCAGAAAGACTGGCCTCACTTATTGTGGAGAAATTAAATCCTTTTAACTTACCTGTTCAGGGTTATGTGGAGTTGCAAGCTAATGTTGTCAAGATATTGGGTCAGCTAACAATAGTTGAATTTCTTAACAAGTGCTCCATAAGGAAGCAGACTAGCGGGAAAGACACTGTGAATATTGCATGTGAAACATTCTCAAAGGATGTCGATATGAACGGTGGACTTCCACTTCTGATTTTTGAGCATTTACAGAAGTACAGTTCTCTCGTTGTCAAAGCTCTTCACAAATCCTCTCCTCTAGCTGTCAAAGTAGAAGCCTTACAGTGGATCCATAAATTCTGCGAAGGTGTTATTGATTTACGTGATAATATGAATGCAACCAACTATCCTTGTGATGAATTTGGATATGTTGCTGTTGTTGGGAATTTGGTTTGCTCAGTTTTGGATGCTGCATCAGATAGGGAACCAAAAGTGAGATCTCATGTTGCTTCAGTTTTAGAGCAGCTTTGGCGGGCAAAACTTATACATCCTAGACACTTCTATGCCATTAGTGAAGTGGTCCTTGAAAAGCTTGGTGATCCAGATAACGAGATAAAAAATTCATTTGTAAGGATGCTTTCCCATGTGTTGCCCACTACAATTTATATATGTGGTCTATGCGATTGTGGAACAGTTAACACTTGTAGGCCTAAGTTAGGTAATAGTTGTAACTTGTACTGGAGGCAAGTGTTTGCCCTCAAGCAACTGCCTCAACAGCTTCATTCACAACAGCTTGTTTCCGTCTTGAGTTTCATTTCACAAAGATGGAAGGTGCCTCTTTCTTCTTGGATCCAGCGGTTCATTCATACATGCCGCAGTTCAAAGGACTTTTCTTTGGCTCAACTACAGGAAACAGGTAGCAGTGGTGTGAATGGCTTAGGCTTGGACATTAAAGTAGACGAAGATATCCTTGAAAGAATTTGCTCAGTAAATATTCTTGCCGGTGCTTGGTGGGCTATACATGAAGCGGCTAGATACTGTATTACTACACGTCTTCGCACTAACCTTGGTGGACCCACCCAAACTTTTGCAGCATTGGAGCGCATGCTTTTGGACATTGCAACTGTGCTACAGCTTGATACTGAGCAAAATGATGGGAACTTAAATATTATAGGTTTTTCTTATGCTCATTTGTTACCAATGAGGCTATTATTGGATTTTGTTGAGGCCCTGAAGAAAAATGTCTATAATGCATACGAAGGATCGATTGTTTTATCATGTGCTTCACGGCAGAGCTCCATGTTCTTTCGGGCAAATAGAAAAGTTTGCGAGGAGTGGTTTTCTCGCATATGTGAGCCAATGATGAATGCTGGATTGGCATTGCAATGTCATCCTGCTACAATCCATTACTGTACTTTGCGTTTGCAGGAGCTTAGCAATCTTGTGGCTTCAGCTTTGAATGACAAGGCTAGGGCTCAGGTGGCTGAGAATCTCAATAATATCAGGGGCAGATTTTCTGAAGACATCTGGAGGGTTCTACGACACATGGCATTGGCTCTGTGTAGAAGTCACGAATCGGAGGCTTTGATTGGCCTGCAAAAATGGGTTACCATGACATTTTCTTCGTTGCTTACAGACGAGAACAATAATGTGAGCACCGGCAAGGACTTGGGACGTTTTGGCTGGATCACTGGACTTGTTTATCAGGCAGAAGGCCAGTATGAAAAGGCTGCTGCTCACTTTGCTCATCTGTTACAGACCGAGGAGTCGCTCAGTTCTATGGGATCTGATGGTGTGCAGTTTGCCATTGCACGGATCATTGAGAGTTATGCTTCGGTCTCTGATTGGAAGTCTTTAGAGTCTTGGCTATTGGAGCTCCAAACACTTCGAGCTAAGCATGCTGGGAAGAGTTACTCTGGTGCACTAACTACGGCTGGAAATGAAATAAATGCAGTTCATGCCTTGGCCCACTTTGATGAGGGTGATTTTCAGGCATCATGGGCATGTCTGGATTTGACACCTAAAAGTAGCAATGAACTCACACTTGATCCTAAATTGGCCCTGCAAAGGAGTGAGCAGATGCTTTTGCAGGCAATGCTTCTTCAAATAGAGGGGAAGGTGGAGAACGTGTCACGTGAAATACAGAAGGCAAAGTCAATGCTGGAGGAAGCATTATATGTTTTGCCGCTTGACGGTTTGGTGGAGACTGCAGCATATGCCTTCCAGTTGCACTGCATTTTTGCCTTCGAAGAAAGTTGCAAGCTTAAAGGCAGCCAAGACAAACAACAACTGTCATTACTGAGCTCATATAACCAAGTACTGCAATGTCCTATCAACCAAGCTCATCAAGATTGTAACCTGTGGCTGAAAGTTCTCCGGGTTTATCGAACAATCCTTCCAACTTCACCAGTGACTCTAAAGCTCTCTAACAATTTATTAAGTTTGGCCCGAAAGCAGAGAAACCTAGTGTTGGCTAACCGTCTTAGTAACTTTGTCAGGGCTCATGCACTATCTTGCCCCGAAGCAAGGTACCGTGATTTCCTAATGAAAAATTTGCAGTACGAGGGCATCTTGCTGATGCATGCTGAAAACAGGATTGAAGATGCTTTCACAAATCTCTGGTCATTTGTACGTCCTTGCATAGTTTCTTCTGCATCTGTAGTTTTTGACATTGATGTCAATGTTTTGAATGCAAAGGCATGCCTGAAACTTTCAGACTGGTTGATAAGGGATTTTTCAGATAGGAGTTTGGAGAATATTGTCCTTAAAATGCTGTTGGATTTTGGAAAATCTGATATTTCTTCTATTCGCAGTGGGGCATGTAGCTTCAGTGATGATAACCTATGCTCTAAACCAAATGTGGGTCTTATTGTTGAGGAACTTGTGGGTACAGCTGCAAAGTTGTCCTCTCGGCTCTGCCCTTTCTTGGGCAAGTCATGGATTTCTTATGCCTCATGGTGTTATAGACAAGCCAAAGCTTCTCTCTCTTCCCCAACTGCGACTACCCTTCATTCATGCTCATTTTCTTCTGTTATCACCGCAGATGTTCTACCTGACAGATTTGAGTTAACTGAAGAAGAGCTATTAAAAGTTCAAACTATTGTTTTGCAGCTCCTTCAGAAAAGGGCTAACTCAGAAGATCTGAATGAGGAAGGGGTACAGTGTAACCTTCAGCTTGAATATTCTGAAAGCTTGAACAACGAGAACTATGCAAAGGCTTTGGTGCAGCAAGCAGTGAATATAATTGAAGCTGCATCTGGAGCAACAGGAACTGAAAGTTCCAGTGGCAAATGCTTTTCTTCTGTGCTGACTTCTCAGTTACAGAAATGCTTTCTGTCTGCAAATGCTGGCCTCGAGGAATCAGCAGTGTTGGCCTCAGTTGATGACCTAGTTGATGTTTGGTGGTCTTTGAGGAGGAGAAGGGTCTCTCTCTTTGGGCATGCAGCTCAAGCTTTCATCCATTACCTTTTATATTCATCCTCCAAGCATTGTAATGGGCAGTTATCTGCCTTTCATTGCGAATCTTTGAATCAAAAGACTGTCAGCTACACCCTGAGGGCTACATTATATATCTTAGACATTCTACTCAACTATGGGGTGGAGTTGAAAGAGATCCTTGAACCTGCTCTTTCTATGGCTCCCTTGTTGCCATGGCAGGTGATATATTGGTTCTTAGGTTTTTATGTTAAGCTAAAATAATTTGACAGACATTCTGATTAGCATGTACTTTCGAAGGACATAATACCTCAACTCTTTGCTCGGCTAAGCTCTCATCCTGAAAAAGTGGTTCAGAAACTGTTGGAGGGATTACTGATGACGCTTGCAAAGCTCTCCCCTTGGTCCATTGTGTACCCAACCCTTGTTGACGCAAATGCTTGTGAACGGGAACCTTCAGAAGAGCTTCAGCATATACTATCTTGTTTGGTAATGTAAATGTTTTTCATTAAATTGTTTGTCTCTGCTACTGTATCTTTAATGTGCTTTTACGCCAACAATAGAAAATATTTGCTGTTTTTATTGAGGGAAATGGGGTCAAATTGTTAAACACTTTTAGCTTTGTTCAAACTATCTAGTATATTACATTATATATATTTTGACTAAAAAGTGGGTAGTCACCTGGTGGAGAGTGAAGGTTAGTTTAATACAGAGACTATTGCAACAAAGGCAAGGAAGAAGCTGTTGATTGAGATGAAATACGAGTTTTTTTCTTTTTGGTTATTCTACTCAGCCAAGGGCCTTACTTCCCATTAAACCATAGTCTGTGACCTCAAATATGTTCTCTTTTTTTGCCATTTTGTCCTCATGGCGTGTTTGTCTTATGAATAGATCTCCCATTTCATCTTTTGTTGGTTCCTCTAAGTCAGCCACAGTTCATGATTAACTAAATGGGCCTTCGATCACTTTATATTGGGATTTTTGGGGGAGGTTTTGTTGGGTTCTCTTCTTTTTGGTAGGAGTTGTTTTGATATTCCCCTTTTGGTTAAGGGGTGTTTGTAATTGCGTGGCATTCCTTTAATACTCTTTTTGTATCATTTTATCACTAATCAAAGAAAATTAAAAAAATAGCTTTATCGCATGCTACCAAATTTGAAGCTGGTCTCTGCTTCGGAAATGGAAAAATCTGGTTAAAAAAGTTTCCATGAACCACTCACTTCTTCTCAAATTTAAGCAGTCTCAGCTACTCCAAAATGGGACAAAATCAAATCAAATGGTAATTGGGGTTTCAGATTCTATAGATAGAAAAAAGAAAAAGGAAAAGTGACAGAAAATCTTTAGTGTATGGATATCAAAAAATACAAATATATGAAAAATATGGTAGTTTCAAAATGGATGCATAACGTGAGTTGGTTTCATCCACATCGAGATGCTTACGTATAATAATAGTATTGATGTTCAATATTTTGGCTGCCCTATTGTTGAGCTTCTACTATAATTCTTGATGTGCAAAAGCCAAGACCATCATAGACTGACATTGAAAAAATGACAATTAAATAATCGATTATGATGACGTAAAAACTAAAAATGCTTACGAGATAGATGTATATACTATTTGGGAATATTGAAACAATTGAGAGAATAAAACTTATCATGGCTCCCTTCCAACATGATAATAATATTCTTTTTTGAAAAATTGGAGTTGATGACAAATTGCACCTAGAGAGGGGTGAATGACTAATTCCAATTTAGTTACCAATTTAAATCTTACAAGTAAACTAGTAATCAACCAAACCACAATAAATAGCAATAACGAGAACACACAAGATTTACGTGGAAATCTATAAAAAAATCTCACAAGATGAAAACTAAGGACCACCCACCAAGAAATTTCATTATTAAATCAAAAAAGTTACAAGACTACAGATGCTTACTAATTACCAACCCTTACCTGTTATGCATAATTCTAAGAGTCCTCTGCAAGCCTTCAAATACTTACTGTACCACCGGTGTAATGAACCTCATCTTCTTCTGGATTCATCAGCAAACATGAAGCTCCTCATCCTCATCTCAATTTTTGTATTCAACGGTTTCGTTCTCACGGACAATGGCGATGGCCAAGGGTGTGTATGAAGGTTTTGTGAATGAAAAACCGAATCTAGATCTTTTACGAGATGATGCGATGATCAAAGCATGTACTAGATTAGTGTAGCGGGTTCAAAGTTAAAAAGCTCAAAAATAATTTGTGCCTCCTTGCTTGAATGCATTAACCCTAGGTAATATAGAATGATATTAGGTTTCCATAGTCCTACAATCTTACACCTACAATGGTGTTCCGTGGACAGCCCACGCTGTGTAGTTGGCATTATATGTCCAACGCTGTCTATAGAATTAGGAGCATTGTCCATCAAACGTTGCGCGTACATCCATCCAGCTGAAGTCAACCATTGATCTGTGGCCTTCAAGTTTAGAAATATAAAAAATGTTATTTCAGTAAAGTTCATGTTTATTGATCAAAATTTAATTTGAAGTCCCAAGTCGTCTTTGAAAATGATGGAATGTGAGGGCGTTAAGGGGTTTTGTTTTGCTGTTTTTTTGGAATTGATTGGCTTTTTGAGTAGAATGTAGTTGGGGTGTAGTTGGGGGGGGGTGGGGAATGTTAGGGCGTTAGCTCCTTTATATGTGATCTGTTTTGTTTGGGTGAAACGGAATATGAGACCTTTTGATGGGGTTAAGTACCCTTTGTATAGGTTGAAATGTGTTTTTCTTAGTAATTTGTATGGTTGGTTATCTGAGAGAGGTTCACTTTCTATTTTTGATGCAGTAGAGTTTATGGAGTTTATAGAATCCTTAACTGGATAACTCTTTTTTAGAAGTATTTTTTTATTTTATTGGGTGATACTTTGTGGAAATTCTTGTATATGGTTGTCATTCCCTTTATGCCTTTTATATTTGATTTATATAATATATCTCTTGCTTTTTTGTCAAAAAAAAAGAAGGTGCAGTTTGCAATGGTAGTATACTTGATGGGATTGGAGCGGTGAGGCTGCAATCTTCACTTTTTGAGCATCTTGAAACTTCAAATAACATGACACTACAACACTTGCTAAAACACTATCTTCCCCGTGGGGAAAAAATCCAAAAAGTACACTATGATAGTTTTGTCCTACAAAAATCGCCAATTACCGTAATACTTCTAATGTACCTTTTAGCTATTTTACATTTTATTATATCTTGCTCTTGAGAAATGGTAATTTTAAGGATATGTGGCATTGTTGCTTTCGACTTTCCTAAATGTTATTATTATACATACAAACTACAACTTTCTTGGTTCAAGTAGAATAAGGGATGATTAAACAAACATCTTCTTACATGCAGAGTAAGCTTTACCCAAGACTGATTCAGGATGTCCAGCTTGTGATAAAAGAGCTAGAAAATGTGACTGTTCTCTGGGAGGAACTATGGCTTAGCACGCTACAAGATCTTCATGCAGGTAGCCTAAGCTGATTGAATTAAAGGATTTTATTTGACTTTTTTTTTGTGTGTTGCTAAGCTACAAGATCTTCATGCTGGTAGCCTAAGCTGATTGAATTAGAGGATTTTATCCGACTACATGTTTTTTTTTTTTTGTGTTTTTTTTCTTGTGATGATCTATAAGTGCAGACATAATATATGTATTTCTTAGTTGGAAGTTGATTTTCATTTTATATCATATGTGAGACAATTGACGCCACCATGGATTTAATTGCGTAATATACCAACTTCAAAGTAACATGAACTGCAACGTGGGTGTTCAAATGGAAATCATGTACAAAAGTTGTGTAATGATGTGTCTAACAGGGTATACATATTGAATGAGGTTTGTTGTTGTTTTGCATTTTGAGCAGAATTTACACATTTTTATGGATCTGTATGTCATTGCTGTAATGTTCTCATCTTTAACGATATTGTTCGCTTCGGATGAAGACCTCACGGCTTTAAAATGTGTCATTGCTAGGAAGGGATGTGAAATCACTTGTATAACACCTAAGATTTTTCTTACCTAGTTGATGTGGGATGAGGTATCACACTCTCCCCCGTATAGCCACATGTCCTTGTGATGTTACTCAATGTAGCATGTAGCTCTGCACAAATATGACATCCCATCTCACATTGTCTAGGTAGGAGAAGTTCTTAGGCCTATGTTGGTGAGTTCACATTGCTTAATAGTAATAATACGTTTTTAAAACTGTGAGGGTTTAACCAAATTAAACAATATCGTTACAACATTGGATGAGAAAGTTACAATTAGTATAAGAGCATGACCTGTGTGGTCAACGAGAGCTTCCTTTAGAGTCTGTACAAGCCACCTCTTGAGTCCTACAAGCCAGACCAAAGTGTGATGCAGAGCTAAGTGCTCTGTTGCATAACACATGAGGACATGTGGCCTAATGGAGGGGGAATGTGACATCCTAGCTCATATCGGCTAGTTAGGAGAAGTGAGTTCACATCCATTCCTAGTAATAACATGTTTTAAAGCTGAGTGATGAACCCAAAGCAGACAATGTCATTATAGCTTAGGATGAGAATGCTACTATTGTGGTGCTATTTCATTATTTGAAAATCTTCAGCATTTGTGATCATGGCTCAATATGCACTACTTAACAAATTTATTTTCTTTGAAGTTTGAACACACACAAGGCTCTCAATACACATACATACATACGTATGTCCATACATATATGCATATCACATTGAACTAAACTAAGCTTTGTGTCCCAAACATGTAGAGTTGGCTACATGATTTTTTTCCCCTGTTTTGCTTTATCTAGGACTACTCAAAATAAACTAGATCAAACAAAGCCCTTTTTATAAGTAAGATTAAATTAAAAGGCAATTTAAGGGAATGCTACCCAAATACAAGAGCTCCTACAAGGATTATATGTTCATTTAAATTTAATAAATTCAATTTTTACCACAACATCTTATATCAATTTAGGCCTTTTCCTCCTCCTATCATTTCTGTTAACAGTCATTCTCCCACATTTACTGATCTTTGTTGTTATGACAAGCCTCCAATCTTTATGACTGCCATAGCAATGTGGTCAAAATTCCCAATTGTATGGGCTGCCATCGTTACGTGGTGGTCATAAAAATTCTCACTTGATTCCTTCTTATTAACTTATTTCTTTTCGGTTTTAGGTTAGATCTATCGATCAAAGCTTGGATTTCAAGTTATCTACTTGTACGTTAGTATGTAGGCATTTTGTGTCATGAGCTAGTGTTTATGAGACTATCATTATTACTAATAAACATGCTTCATATGTTTTTGTTAATTACAAGGGGGAAGTTATTCAAAAGCACAATCAGTAAAGTAAAGAAACTTAAATCATCCGAAAAAGAAAAAAATCTTCACAGGCACTTAAACTAGTGGAAAAATTAGTACATATATTTGTCATGTTTTAAAATTAAACAAAACTCACCACCATTTGGAACCCCATTAAATGTGATTCGAAAATAAAAATATGCATATTGGTAAGTTTTCCGAAGTTGTGCAAAGAATTATAAGATTCATGATTCTGGTTGCCACTACTGTTATGGTACGACCATCACACTCCACAACTAAGTTTTGCAATTTATTTGGGGACATAGGTTTGATAAATCGTGTTCCACCTTATCTTTCCGAATTATCTCAACTTATAGTGTCCTTTTGCTGTTTGCCTTGTTGTATCATACCTCTTTTGTTGCAGTTCTTAGTTTTGTTGGTCATGGCCAGATCATTTTAATTGTACCTTTTCTTACACATTTCTCTAGATGTGATGAGGCGTATAAATTTGCTGAAAGAGGAGGCTGCAAGAATTGTAGAAAATGTTACCCTTAGCCAAAGTGAGAAGAACAAAATAAACACTGCAAAATATTCAGCCATGATGGCTCCCATTGTTGTAGCCTTAGAGCGTCGTTTGGCTTCTACTTCTCAGAAACCTGAAACGCCTCATGAGACATGGTTCCACAAGGAGTATAGGGAACAACTTAAATCAGCCATCTTAAACTTCAAGACTCCCCCGCCATCGGCTGAAGCACTTGGGGACGTGTGGCGACCATTTGATAGCATTGCTGCATCTTTGGCATCTTATCAGAGGAAATCATCTATATCTCTGGGAGAAGTTGCACCTAATTTGACTCGGTTATTGTCTTCTGATGTTCCAATGCCTGGTCTTGAGAAGCAAATCACAATATCTGAATCTGATGGGGGTCTTACTACTCCTCAGGGAATCGTCACAATTGCTTCTTTCACTAAAGAAGTAGCTATCTTATCAACAAAGACTAAACCCAAAAAACTTGTTATACTGGGCTCAGATGGTCAGAAGTACACGTATCTTCTGAAAGGGCGAGAAGACTTGCGTCTTGATGCTAGAATCATGCAATTATTGCAGGCTATTAATGGGTTTTTGCATTCAACACGTGCAACTTCTAGCCAGTCTCATTCAATTCGCTACTATTCCGTAACCCCCATAAGCGGTCGAGCTGGTCTTATCCAGTGGGTGGACAATGTTATAAGCATATACAGTATCTTTAAGTCATGGCAGAACCGTGCTCAGCTTGTTCAATTGCAGGCACTGGGTGCTGGTAATATGAAAGATTCAGTTCCCCCGCCTGTTGCCCGCCCAATTGATATGTTCTATGGTAAAATTATACCAGCGCTTAAAGAAAAAGGCATAAGAAGAGTAATATCACGAAGAGATTGGCCTCATGAAGTCAAGCGGAAAGTTCTTTTGGATCTTATGAAGGAGGCTCCTAAACAACTTCTTCATCAAGAACTTTGGTGTGCTAGTGAAGGATTTAAAGCCTTCAGCTCGAAATTGAGGAGGTTTGCTATTATAGAATTGAAAAAGCTCTCTGCATTCTTTTTTATTATTAAGTTCCAAATGTGGAAACTTAGTTTTTATTACATCAATTATTTTGATATTCTATATGCACTTTTGATGGATATATTTTACAAATTTAAGATATGCATTTAGATTCTTCACTCTTATCCAATTTAGATATATTGACTGTGTATCCATTTGGTGCCATTTTTGCTTTACACTTGTAATTTTCTTGTTTGATGCTGTCACATTTTTTAATTGTTTACCCATAACTACCTAGAAGCTATTGTGGCCTCTATTGGTTAGGTAGAATTTTGGCTACTTGGCCAACATTGCTACGATGAGTCAATAAGCATAAATGTATCAGGCATGTTAACAATGTGTAATGCATAGGAAATTTGAAATGACCTCTATTCAACAAATGAGATGTTAACTATACACTCGTAACCTGGGTTTCTACTTTGGTGGTTAGAGATATATTACAAAATGTTGTAAAAAGTACTATGTGATTTGACACATGTTTTCTCCAGCTAAATTGTGTTGATTTTGGCTCAATCTTCGGATCTGATTCGGAAGACATTTCTGTGATCATAGGAGGACACCAAACTCTGATCACCTTGACAGATCATGCTAGTCAATCTTAATAATGCAGAGGGGCTCTAATTTACTTGTATGAATTTACAAAATTGTCCTTGATTATTTCTTTACTTTCTTATTTAAGATAGTGGGGACAGGAGGGTAATATGTTATTCCATGAGTTAGAGATTAAGTCGAAGATTAAACTTGACTCTGGCTTAATAGAGTAACAGAAGACATCAGTTTCAGCTCGCTGGGCCCAGGGGAGGAAGGTGGACAGGAACAGAGAAGAGGAAATGAATGGGAGAGAAAAGGATCCTTACAAATGGTTAACCAATAACCACCATCTAATATTTTGTTGGAAAAAACCAAAAACAGCTTTGTGGTCCTTCCAAATGCGTTAAGCAACTGAATTTATAGGTATAATTAAATGTAGATATATTAAATTAATGGGATTTCCGTAAATCTGGAGGTTAAATAAGTAATCACATCAGCACATGGAGGGGTATTTAGTTTAAAATACCTTTTCAAACATGTAACTGCGGCTACCTTTATTGCGGGTAATCAGCTACTCACTAAAAGTTATAGGCTCCTCTGTGCGTCCATGTGTAGTTTGTGGTCTTTGTGATGGATCTAAAAGATAAATTGGTGAGTATTATTAACACAAAACCAGTGACAGGGTTAAGGCACTCTAAATTTTATCATACCTGGTATGATGACCATAATGTTGATTATTTTTCCCTTCTCTTTTGTTTCTTAAACTACGCGTAGCATGCATAGTGAAGCTTCCCCTCCCCTCTTCTCCCCAGAATTGACTTATTTGTTTGATTGTAGGTATTCTGGTAGCGTGGCCGCAATGAGCATGGTTGGCCACATCCTGGGTCTAGGCGACAGGCATCTGGATAATATTCTGATAGATTTTTCTAGTGGGGATATTCTGCATATTGATTATAATGTGAGCTTTGATAAAGGGCAAAGACTAAAGATTCCTGAAATTGTGCCCTTCCGCCTAACCCAGACAATTGAAGCAGCTTTAGGGTTGACTGGGATTGAAGGTGCCTTTAGAGCAAACTGTGAAGCAGTTCTTGGTGTTCTACGGAAGAATAAGGACATAATATTGAT
>JAULJZ010000020.1:2695400-2709451 GCA_032270985.1 Heliamphora pulchella | reverse complement strand
TAAGGACATAATATTGATGTTGTTAGAGGTGTTTGTTTGGGATCCCCTTGTGGAATGGACACGTGGGGATTTCCATGATGATGCGGCTATCGTTGGTGAAGAAAGAAAGGGCATGGAGCTGGCAGTTAGCTTGAGTCTATTTGCATCTCGTGTGCAAGAAATTCGTGTTCCATTGCAGGTATTCTTGTATTGTTAATTCTTAGCTCTTATGTGCCTTAGTTTTTAAGATGTAGAACAGGTTAATGAACGATGTGCACCATCCAATGTGGATGTTTGTTGCAACTGAAGTAGAAGTTGATTATTGAAATGTGGAAACCATAAAGCACTTAAATGGAGCTTTTCAAAAATCATAAAATTTCAGCTTTTTAAAGTTGGTTTTGCCCCATAAGCATAAAGCAGAAGTTGTGATAAACAAGCTGACTTATATTTCGAAAAGGGAAAAACAAACTAAAAGCTACATGGAGAAGTTTTGACAAACATGCCCAATATCCTATAGGATATGAGATATTTATATTCCCATGTTGTGTGATTCCCATGTATGGGGTTTTCGCATGCTTGCTTTTTTTTGAATTTTCATGCAACATCCTGAAATTTCCAATCATTGCATATTTGCAACTACTTGACATTTTGGCGGAGCATTTTTTTTCCCTTTTATAATTCGAGCTGATTAATTGGTATCAATTTTTTATGATCTTTTACCTGGAGGTGATCTGTATATAAGAATGGTACTTATTCTATCAAATATGACCAGGAGCATCATGATCTTTTACTAAGTTCTTTGCCGGCAGTTGAATCTGCGCTTGAGGTATGTAGAAATACTGCCTACATTTTTGGGTGGCTGCTTTTATGTTTGTTATTAATTGGGACTTTAACTCTGAGAATTCGTGTACCAGAGGTTTGTGGGCATCTTAAATCAATACGAGCTTGTTTCTGCTCTTTTTTATCGTGCTGATCAAGAGAGGTCTAACCTTGTTCTGCATGAGACATCTGCAAAATCCATTGTTGCTGAAGCAACTTGTAATTCAGAAAAGTCCCGTGACTCATTTGAAACACAGGCTAGGGAATTCACTCAAGCAAAGGCTGTGGTAGCTGAGAAAGCTCAAGAGGCAACAACTTGGATAGAGCAACACGGACGGATCCTTGATGCTTTACGATGCAGTTCAATTTCAGAAATCAAAGCCTACTTACAGTTGATGGGTATGGAGGAAGCTTTGTCTCTTACCTCTGCTGTTCTCGTGGCTGGTGTTCCGTTGACTATTGTACCTGAGCCCACACAAGCTCAATGTCATGATATAGATAGAGAAGTATCTCAGCTCATATCTGAACTGGATCATGGACTTTCTTCTGCAGTAACAGCAGTCCAAGAATATTCTTTGGCTTTGCAACGAGTCCTGCCACTAAATTACCTTACAACCAGCCCAGTGCATGGTTGGGCGCAAGTTCTGGAACTTTCAGTAAATAGCCTTTCCTCTGAGATCTTGTCCCTTACCAGAAGGCAGGCTGCCGAGCTGATTGCGAAGGTACATGGAGAAGGATTTGATTCTAGTAGTGGTTATGATGATCTGTGTCTTAAAGTTGAGAAATATGCGGAACAGATAGAGAAAATTGAAAAGGAGTGTGCGGAACTGGTTAACTCAATTGGCTTAGAGACTGAATCAAGAGCTAAGGATCGGTTTCTATCTGCTTTCATGAAGTACATGCAGTCTGCCGGTTTACCAAGGAAAGAAGATGCTACATCTGCAATTCATTTAGGATATTTGAAGCATGATGGGAGAAAAGATGCCAGATTGCAAGGGGAAATTGAAGAAAAGAGGGAGAATGTTCTAAGTGTCATAAATATAGCCGTTGGTTCTCTCTATAGCGAGGTTAAGAGTAGAGTGCTTGACATATTTAGTCATTCTACTGGGGATAGAAATATAGAAAGTGTGCTACATTCTGATCTTGGAACTATTTTTTGTGACTTTGAAGAACAAATAGAGAAATGCACACTTGTTGCGGGATTTGTAGTTGAACTACGGAAATTTATTGTTGGGGATTTACCTATTGTTGACACAGATGATGATCGTTCAAATTATTTTTCCCAAAGAAACTGGGCTTCTGTTTTCAAAACTAGTTTGCTTTCATGTAAGAACTTGGTTGGGCAAATGATTGAAGTTGTTCTACCAGATGTGATAAGATCTGTTGTATCTTTCAACTCAGAAGTTATGGATGCATTTGGATCTCTCTCACAGATCAAGGGATCCATTGATACAGCACTGGAGCAGCTGGTCAACATTGAATTAGAGAAGGCATCTTTAGTAGAACTGGAACAGAACTACTTTGTAAAGGTTGGTCTCATTACTGAGCAGCAATTGGTTCTTGAAGAAGCTGCTGTGAAGGGTAGGGATCATCTTTCTTGGGAAGAGGCTGAAGAGCTTGCCTCTCAAGAAGAAGCTTGTAGAGCACAGCTGGACAAACTCCATCAAACATGGAATCAGAAGGACATGCGAACAGCTTCTATGATGAAGAGAGAAGCTGCTATTAAAAGTGCTCTATTCTCTTCTGAAAACCATTTTCAATCTCTAGTTACTGCTGAACCGGACAGCGAGTCACACGTAATAATAAGGAGCAAAGCTCTTTTGGCAGCACTAGTCCAGCCCTTCTCTGAGTTGGAATCTATTGATAAAGCATTGGCTTCACTTGGTGGACCTTTTGCTTCTTGCTCAAATGGAATTTCTCATCTTGCAGATTTGATTAGTTCGGGTTGCCCCATGTCTGAATACATCTGGAAGTTTCCCGGCTTAATGAACCACCACTCTTTCTTTATTTGGAAAGTTTGTATTGTGGATTCTTTTCTTGATTCATGCATACATGATACAACTTCACATGTAGAACGAAGTTTAGGATTTGACCAACTTCTCAATATTGTGAAGAAAAAGCTTGAAATCCAACTTCAAGAACATATGGGCAAATACCTGAAAGAGCGAGTTGGTCCTACTCTGTTGGATAAATTAGACAATGAAATTGAACTTTTGAAGCAACTGACAGAAACAACAAAAGAAGATCAAGCAAAGAAAGATTTTGGGGCTGTTAGAAGAGTACAACTTATGCTTGAGGAATACTGCAATGTGCATGAAACTGTCAGAGCAGCAAGGTCAGCAGCTTCCCTCATGAAAAGGCAGGTGAATGAACTTAAAGAGGCTCTTCGCAAGACCAGCCTAGAGGTTGTTCAGATGGAATGGGTGCATGATATTAACCCGAACCCCTTGCATAATGTCAGGCTCACATCTCATAAACTTCTTGCAAATGAGGATAACTTATTTTCAGTTATTCTAAACCTCAGTAGACCTAAATTGTTGGAAAGCGTACAGTCTTCTGTGTCAAAAATAGCTAGGTCAATGGAGGGCCTACAAGCTTGTGAAAGAACTTCCGCTACAGCAGAAGGGCAGCTCGAGAGAGCCATGGGATGGGCCTGTGGTGGTCCAACTTCTAGTGCAATGGGAAGTACTTTGGCAAGGAATTCAGGAATACCTCCTGAATTCCATAACCATCTAATAAGACGACGACAATTGTTGTGGGAAGCACGAGAAAAGGCATCAGATATCATCAAAATTTGTGTCTCAATTTTGGAGTTTGAAGCATCAAGAGACGGCATTTTTCGGACTTCAGGAGATATTTATCCCTTTAGGACTGGTGCTGATGGTAGGGCATGGCAGCAAGCTTACTTGAATGCATTAACAAGATTGGATGTCACTTATCATTCTTTCACACGTCAGTATCAATCTTTCTCAGTTTCTTGATCTCTGATGTTGAGGAGGTGAAATCATTTAGTTACCCTCTTATATGGGTGATCAATGTATGGTTTTATGCTTTATGTATCAGGTGCTGAGCAAGAGTGGAAGTTTGCACAGAGCAACATGGAAGCTGCTTCCAATGGCTTATTTTCTGCGACTAATGAACTCTGCATTGCTTCTGGGAAAGCAAAATCAACATCAGGTCAGGACTTTCTTATTTTATGCTCATATGTCCATATACCTACAGGGATCTATCTTAATGCTTCAGGTATAGCCATAAAGAGAAACACCAGTAACATACTGTTTCACCCATGGCATGTGACGTGATTGTGAGAGGCTTGATGTGTGTATGACATGTCAATATTGTTATATTGGTACCTATCTTCTTTGAATTATTATTTGCATTTCATCCTTTGAAGGGGTTGTTAATTATGTTGTGTGTTTAGGTTGGCAATGTCTAATCTCAAACTGGAAACTTATGTAAAATGATTGGAAAATGTGGTTACCGGGTTAAGTTTGAATTAAAACGATTGTACTAATGGAGATTAGCTTAGGCTAGTCTCAGTCAGCTGATTACAAATTTGTTGGTTTCCAAATGATTTTTTTTTTCCTTCTAAAATTGCTTATAAATTTCTTTTATAAATGCCTATATATTTTGAATAGCCATTTCTTTTATGAAATTGTTGGCTTCCAAACTATGAAATTTGGATTAAATTAAGAAGTTATCATACTAATCTGTGTTAGAAAGGTTCTTTATCCCTCCTTAATTTTTTTCTCTTGATAGATTGTCTTTTGCAATTAAAAACAAGAAGTAGAGATATACTTTGACATTGATGTAATTCTATTTACTAGAATAAAACTGAATCAAAACTATGAAAATAATTATACCAAACAGTTGAGACTCTCAAATCTGATTATCTAGTAGTTGATACTGATCCCAAAAGGGAATTTATGTCTTGGACTCCGTGCAGGCTGCAGCTAGTTTACATCAACTCTATTTATTTTACAGAATTATTGTCGAACACAACATTAGCTTCTCACTCAGTCACTGCAGCTATAATTAAATAACATATGCAATAATGTTAACTTGTGTTTGTAAGTTTATTATGTCACTGTTTGGCTGCTCTCAAGGTGGAACAGCAAACAAAAGTGAGGGGGAGAATCTCACAAAGTTAATGTTCAGCTTATGTTTGGGTCATAGTTACTCTGACATGAGTATTACCTATTCACTTTGTTCTGTCCATATGGTTGTCCCCTTACCTCCCTTCCACCCACCCCCAGTGTTGGTATTAGAGGGAACTTGCGACGTATTTCTTTGCTTATTTTCATTATCATTAACTTCCTTGAAACGTAATCATACCTGCCTCAAAATACAAGAAGGTTGTATTTTTTGTATAGCTTTAGGTTCAGGCTCAAATAGAAAGCCAATTTTGATCTTAGTCCATAACTCTTATTTTCAAATGCAAGTACATACAAGGCATTGCATTTTAATGAAGATTTGACATTGTAGTAATGCATGTCATGAACCATGAACTATTCATGGGATTAGCAATCCAATACATTATAAAGCAAATAGGGAGAATTATATACAGCAGTTGAACTTTAATTAGTGTATGGAAGCTGCTATGATGATGTTAGTAAGAGGAGGAAGCCAAGGTAGTTGGCTTAGACGCTGGGGCATATGAGTGGGGGATGATAAGTTGATGACCGATCAGCAGCTGGAGTAGAAATACCACTGCTCAGGGGAGTCCATCAAATTTTGTTCCTTATTCTCTTTGCTCCAGTGGAATTTAGTGTTTAAAAGTTGCCAGAAGATGGCCAACCCTTTCCCCTAGTTCTCTTCTGTTTAGTGTAGTGATTTATATCCCTTAGTTCTCCTCTGTATGGAGTAGTGGTTTATGTCACCGTTCCAAAACACTTCAATCCTTACATTGATGTGACAAGATCTGCTGATTTTGCCTTATGTAGGTGATTTGCAAAGCATTCTTGTTGCAATGAGGGATTGTGCCTATGAAGCCAGTGTAGCACTATCTGCTTTTGGGTGTGTTATAAGGGGCAACACTGCTTTGACTTCTGAATGTGGCTCCATGCTTGAAGAGGTATAACCTTACAAGTTTGACACTGTAATTCATTATACTTGCAACACTTTGCTATTGGTGGTGATTATATATTATGATGGCGACAATATCCTTTAAAAGCGTCATTTTTATTATATTTGAACGTTAGATTGCATCGCTTTCTTTTGTGCATTTAAATGTCTAGAAGTTGAGTGACCCTATCTCGTTTCTGAGGCAAAGGCAACCATTTCATGAAGATAGAAAATGGAAACAGTCATTTTAACGAAATATAAAGAGAATCCTGTAACATCAAATTTAACCCCATTCAGATGCCAAAGGATTTGCAAATGCAATTTGAAATATATGGATTGAGAATGCCAAATATCATAGAAAAGCAAGCCCACTCTGAAGCACAATGAAGCACCAATCCCCGAGTGTTCTCCACCTCCTTGCAGTACCAAATTCACCCACAAACCTGACACCACCTGAAAGCATGTCAGATACATCGAAGATATCTCATTTGCTCCATGGCTGCTCTACAAAAAATATTAGTGTCATCAGCAAAATAATAATCGTGCAGATCGCCCCTATGATGACGTCCCAAATTTGCCCATTTTTCTTGTTGTCATTCTCCTCATCAATTTTTATTTTTTATTTTTTACCCTCAGAGTGAGAATAGATTAGGAGAAGAAACAAAAGAAATCTGTTATTTTCTTTACTAGTTTGTTCTTTACAATTGCTGGGGAAGAATCATATCTAATTACCTCCAGGACTACTAATAGTAACAGGTGATATGATTTCCATGAGATATTGTAAGACTAGCGAGAAAAGACACCATTAGAGACATTTAATATCACCACTTAATCAGATGTGTTGTTTTCTGCTCTCTTGTCCATATCTTTGAACTTGCTATGCACCATACAAATCGTTACTTGGATAATTTATGACAGTTTTTTTTTTTTGTGTGGTTTCATTTGTGACTTACATCTCCGTACTTTGCTTTAGGTCCTGGCAATAACTGAAGGTCTACATGATGTTCACAGTTTGGGGAAGGAGGCTGCTGCAGTACATTGTTCTCTGATGAAAGATCTCTCTAAGGTTTTCCTTTTCTCTCAATCATGATTTGTAGTCTATTTTATCACACATTTGGTCTGAAACTAGCAAGCTGCATACCTACGTAGTGACTCACTCTCAAAATTCTTCTTTCAGCAGATATGAAATCTAGTCTGCTTGTTAAATTGGATTTAAATGTGTGGTTACTTGTATTTTGGTTAGGCAAATACAATCCTACTTCCTCTCGAATCTATATTATCTAAGGATGTTGCTGCTATGACTGATGCTATGGCAAGGGAAAGAGATACCAAGATGGAAATATCTCCAATTCATGGTCAAGCCATTTACCAGTCTTATTACTTGAGAATTAAAGAGGCTTATCAGGCTTTTGAACCCTTGGTGCCATCGCTAACTCTATCTGTGAAGGGACTCCATTCCATGTTGACCAGGCTGGCTCGAACTGCAAGTCTTCATGCAGGAAATCTTCATAAGGTAATACCATGCTATAGAGAATTTTTCTATAGACTAAAAATGTCCAGTATATATGTTCTGGGAAAAGAAGGCCTACTTAATTTAGTGTTTTTGTTGTTCCAGGCTCTTGAGGGATTAGGAGAAAGCCAGGAAGTAAGGTCGCAGGACATTAATTTGTCAAGGCTAGAAGTTGCCAGTCATGATGGTGACTACAATAGCAAGGAGCGAGATGTTTTCTCCAAATCTGATGGAGAAAGTGATGTGAATTCTCTTGGGTTGAGTGGACTGTCTTTACAAGACAAAGATTGGATATCTCCTCCAGATAGCATCTGCAATAGCAGCTCAGAGACTGGTGCCACATCAGCAGAAGGAAGTCTTGCAGATAGCTTCAGTGACCCAGATATTGAACAGATTGTACATGGTTCTAGTAGCATGGGGGCCAAAGGATATTTGAAATCCGCTCCATTCTCTGGAAGTGATTCTCAAGAAATTTTGCATCTGGAGCTTTCAGAATCTCGGTACAAAGAGATCAATAATGATGATATTGGTTCTATAGATGAATGTTTGAAACTGGAGGGATCGACATACGATGTATCCAGTGTTGTTGAGACTTCAAGTTCTTTCAATCAGGAAAACGCAAAGGTGAAATTTCAGCTTAAAGATGATTCATCTTCACTAAACCAAGACAAAATTGAAGACGAAGATCAGGAAACTCCTTTTCCTACTACAGAAGTTGGAAATCGAGTAGCCAGGGGTAAGAATGAAACTTATAATACCAACTACCCCTTCTTGTACTCTTATCAAGATTAAAGATTACCTTTAAAGTAGCACCAACTTAGCATAGCAGTTAAAGCTTTAGATTTGGCTCAGGTTGATGATCAAGTACGTCTGAAACAATAGTATATTTAATGGCCAATATCCAATCATGTTTTTAATGGAACTAATTTTTTACGCTAAAAGGAATTTAATTTGTGTAAAAGCATTTAATAATTATGTTGTCGGTAGTTGGTCTGGAGTAGGGGGAGTAACTGGAATGTCTGGGAAGATGGTAGGCACTTGATCACTCAGGATCAATGGAGGCGAAAGAGGAGAGAGTGGAGGCAACCTTTGGGGTGGGGTGAGGGAGGGGGAGTCGGTAGAGAGAAACTCTAAGTCATCATAGAGGGACAGGTGGAGCATTTCGGAACAACAAACTGTGCGTACTGGCCAACGGAGATCTCTGATACCCCACAAGTTATAGGTTGCATGTCATGCACATTATCAGAGCGCTATATTGTGGAGCCTCATGCTACGTCCATTGTCCAAGTGTCGTATTCTCAGGGTGATCAGTGTCTACGCTTCTTTCTCCCTAAGATTGGTCATAGTGGAGTATGATGGGGCGTGCCCTCAACTCTAACCTTCCTCCGGAGTCCAGAGGTCCCAAGCAAGATCTCCTAAGCCGTGACTAGGGTTTATTATGCAGTCTTGCACTAACAAGTCTTGGAGAGATAGAATTGGCTCAAATGGATGGACTGAAGTTAACGCAGTGGAGTAAAGTTGGTTTAGAGCCAATCCCTCTTGAGCAAGCAAAGCGGTCATTGGCTTGGAGCCAACCTCTTTTAAGCAAGAAGAGCGGAGGCTTAGCTCGGAGCCAACCCCTATTGACTAAGCAGAGGAGGTTGGTTCGAAAACAATCTCTCTTGAGGATGCGGAGCGGAGTTGGCTTAGAACTAACCCCTTGTGAGGAAGTGGAGTGGGGTTGGCTTGCAGGCAAGCACTCTTGAAGGAGTTAACCGGAGTTGGCTTGGAGGCAACCCTTCCTCAAGGAGCGAAGCTGGGTTTGGCTTAGAGGCAATCCATCCTTAAAGGAGCGAAGCTGGGTTTGGCTCGGAGCCAACCTCTCCTGAGGATGCGGGGTGGAGTTGGCTTAGAGCTAACCCTCATGAGGGAGTGGAGTGAGGTTGGCTTGGAGGCAACCCCTCGGGGGGCGAAGCGGGGTTTGGGTTAGAGGCAGCCCATCCTTAAAGGAGCGAAGCTGGGTTTGGCTCGGAGCCAACCCGTTATGGGGGAGCAGTGAGGGTTAGCTTAGAGGCAACCCCGCTTGACGGAACAGAGCAGGATTGGCTTGTTGGCAATCCTCCTTGGGTGATCAGAGCGTTGTCTTGGTGGCAACCCTTTTTAAGATACCGAAGCGGGAAGCGGGATTCACTGGGTGGTGAATGACTGTACCCACATTAAGTGTCAAACTAATACTTAATGGGCAAAGCCTAATTTATTGTCTCACATTGTAATAAGTCCCAAGTCGTGTTTTGTGTCATTCTTAGACATTATTCGGTCAATCATGGTTCTTTACCGGTTCAGCTTGTCAAAAACCATGTCATTTTGTTAGAGAATGGATTTATTTCCTCTTGCTGACATTTTGTAAGGTGCCATAGCATAGTTTTGGAACATGTGAGGAAATCTTGTTTTCCAAATCCCAAGGAAGCAAGAAATTTGATTATAAAGCCCATAAAATTTAAAAAAAAACAAAACAAAACATAACAATAGTCCATCCTGCAAACGCATGTTAAAATTGGGTAAAATTGCTATAAAAAATTAAATTATGCTGAGAACTAAACACTTTTTTTTTTGAGAAGATAGGCTAATAATTTGGTAGATGAACTGCAAAACATGCCATATATATTTTATTTGAAATAAGGTGATTCAGATGGCTTATTATTTTATACTTGGAGGTCTAAGATCTATATCCTAATACCTCCACTGAACTGAATCAATACATGCTTCTTAATTGGTATTGCTCGTTAGATTCTGGCCTTACTGGTAGGAAGGAGAAAATACCTCATATACTTGCAAAAATTTATGTCTTTTGTTCTGTGAATAAAATGCCTGAACTTGTTTCGTTCTGTATTGTAATTCTTGGTTATCTGTAGGTAGAAATGCTTATGCAATATCGGTACTAAAGCGAGTTGAAATGAAACTAGATGGACGAGATGTTGCTGACAACAGGTATCTACTTGACTACTACCCTTGAATATCTGATGGTCTGTTGGTGAAACTAGTGTAATGAGGAAGTGTACTGCTTTCAGAGAAATTGGTATTGCAGAGCAAGTGGATCATTTGGTTAAGCAAGCAACCAGTTTGGATAATCTTTGCAATATGTACGAAGGTTGGACACCTTGGATTTGAGCTTGTAGCCCGATCATAATTTGCAGAGGCGCTGTTCTCAGATGATATAGAAAGAGAGAATCTGAACGGAGAAGTGTGTGCTCACGATTGCTCTGGTATGCCATATTTGTGGGCTTCGCAATCCTTGGTTCCTTCTCACGAATGATGAAGTGCCGCCGCATTTGGAAAGAAATGTCTCATGGGATGCCAAGAGCCTATTCTAAAATGTCTACCCAGGTAATAGCTTTCATCCTCTCTCTTATTCCCCATGCTCTAACAAAGGCAATGTTTATAGTTATCACGTGCAATGTATGAAGCACGAATACTTCAAAATTATTGTCGTACACGTATCACATAAGTACCGGGTACGGAATACGGCTTTGGTATGGAAAAATACATACCGGGCATGCGAAAAAAGTACCGGGTACTTTTTTAATTGCTAGATACGGCAACAGTACATTTTCGGTATTCGAATGAGTTTGTTGGGATTTATACGAAGTTTTTTAAACTAGCAATATCTAATACTAGCAAACTAGCAATCGCCAAAGACAACGTTGGGATGACAATGCTAATATTATCTAATATCTATTTTGTTTTCTCTTATAAGCTAAAATTAATTTGGTATTTAGTGAAAGTGCAAAAAATAAATAAATTTACTATTTTACCACAGCTGTACCCATACACTATTTTTGTTGATTTCAACATACCACTGTACCCGTATTGCATACCTGCACCCGTGCTTCATAGTGCAACTAAACTATTAAGGATGGAAACAACTGCTGGATGCAAGAAATATGTATAGACTAACAAATTCCCGAAGAAGCTGAAACATTAACTTGTGAATTGCTCTTTAACTTATTTATTGCCATATTTACACACCCATATCTAATTTTTGGATACTTTTTAGAATTTGCAAATTATTAATTTAGAGATTTCACATATTCGATCTCTGATTACACACCAGCACCCAACACTCATATCCAAACATATCCAAATTTGTGTAACGTAGATTGCAAGTGCATTCCCCTTTTTGTGGTAAGGTCTTGTGAAGGTGGTATTCTTTTTTTTCATGTCTGCTGCTGAATGAATTTGCTTTACCGCAAGCACCTTTTTCCTTTTGTATCCCTAACCCAGAATGCATTTCATTTTCTGAAGGCAGCTTGTGCTTTTATGCCCCATTTTATTGACAGAGGGCTACATGCTGTATAATGTGCTTTTAAGAGGATTACGGTCCTTCATACCCTGCCTTATAGGGCTGATTATAATCGACATGGTTTCTCATCCGAATTGTCGTTTTGAACACCCTAAATTCCATCTTCAATGGTGTTAATATTAGTCAGGTTTGTAATGAACTTCACATTCTGTAAGGGTGGTTTTGTAATATTAGGCATTTGTATTGTCCCAGTTATGGAGATATGCTTCAAAAGTATCAATTTAGTTGAAATATTCAGCAATGAACAGTGAGATAGAAAGAAGAGAGTGACCAGTTGTATATCTAAGGGTGTTCGTATCAGCTTACGCTTGTATTGACTCATTTCTAGGGACTAAATTCTACCGTCCACTGGCGAGAGCTTATTTAAAGCCGAGGTAAAGTCTAGTATGAACTTGTTTCAAAAAATTGATAGCACTTAGAGGTTTCGAAATTTGTTATTGTTTCCTGATTCGGGAAAGCAAACATAGCAGCTGAATAAGGATTCATAAACCAATCATAAAAGGGGGACGGCGCAAGATTTTAACTCAGGTGCAAGTGGTTTTTAAAAAGGAATTAAAGGTGAATTCATATAATTTTGATTTATTCTTTTAAGTGGTGGCTGCATTATTCGCTATTATTAAAATCAATCACCATCATCTTATATATGAGTAATTATTCGATGCTTTTGGAGTATGATATTGCAATTTTGTGTGGTATTTACCTAATTTTGTGGTAATAAATTTTATTATAGAAACATGATAACTTATCGTTATTGGGTAATTAGGAGACAATAGGTGGTGATTCACATAATGTGAGTTGCGATCACTTATTTGTCAGGAGTATTATGTAGCATCACCTACATAGTACTCCGAGAGTATTTAATAATTTGCTCTTATATTTGGATTCAACACTTAAGGCATGTTTGTTTGTTTGAAAATAAATAGGTAGATAAAAAATACTATCGAATGTAGAGATGTTGATAAGTGCTTAAACGTACACATTTAGATTCTCCAAAATACATTTGTTGAATTCTTTAATCGTGCTATTTGGTGCTTGTTATGTCATTCTTATGATTGTAGGTCACAAAAGCCAGATGCATGAATACGATGCTAAAATGGAGTCTTAGAAGCTCGAAGGAATAAAGAATGTGCAATTCACTTGAGCCAAACGAATAAAAGAGAGTAAAAACATCATTTTGGTCTATTTTGCCCAAGCCAGACTGATTTATGCCCGAGCAGAAGTAGTTAGAAAGCCAAAGATACCATTCTTGTCTGTTCTGGCCGAGCAGCATTAATTCTGGCTGAGCAGAATTTGGTAAATTAAAAGACGTTTCTTTCTTATTTGTGAAGGCTTAAGACTTGACTTAGAATATAAAAAACGTCATTAACATCAAATAGGGCGACCAAGGACTTAGAAGAGGCAAGGAAAAGATGATCAAGAGGATCCCTAGAGTGTTCCATGGAGATTCTACTAAAGATCTCCGTGCGCGGCTAAGCTTCTATCTTAGGGTGTAGATAAAACCTTAATCGAGTAACTATAGTTTTGCATTCATTTTGGATTTTTAATATCGAATGATTATTGTATAACTTAAGAGTTTGAATTGATTTTGAGTTTATTATTTCAAATATGTATGCATGTATTCGATTTTTGTAATTTTGAATACATAGTTTATACAATGGTTTTCTTTATACACGAAATTGAGAATTGAGATAATTTGTGGCTAGAAAGATGAGTCGTGCTTAATAGATGATTAGATGATTCGTGCGGACCGAAAATAGGTTATGCTCAATCTTAATTATGTGATTTCACTTGAAGATATCATTAGAGTTTGTAGTTACTAGCGAATCGTTATCGTTTGATTATTGGACATCTAAATTGGTGCAATTATTTGGTCACGAAATTAGGATGGATTCAAAATCCTAAGAATTCTTCGATCTTGATTTCAATTTCTCCGTATTTTAATTTGCTTAGTTTAAAATTTTCACAATTAACAAATTTGTTTCACAAATTAAATTGAGAATTGATCTTTAAGATTACACGAGTGAATCTTTTGATTCTTGAGGTACAAAATTCTGTTAAAAATCACTATTCTATTCGAGCTGAAATTTTATCACGGTTATTACTTATTTTTGGACAAAAGAATCTCACATCATGTGTGTATTAAATTCAATAAATATAAATTTAGGCATATAATATTTGTTATATGCATATACTATTTTTTTTTCGAAGATTTTAAACTAAGTAAACTAAAATATGGAAAAATTGAAATTAAGGATGAAGAGTTTTTGATAACTTGGGGTGTCCGGGTTAGTTTACTCGCACTTTGATTAATTACTGAGAGATCAATCTCACTGTCCACTT
>JAULJZ010000020.1:2645034-2658789 GCA_032270985.1 Heliamphora pulchella | reverse complement strand
ACTGTTAATATTAATTATATATAATTACTATAATAAAAAGGATAATACTATTTAATTTAAGTAAAAAAACTAACTTTTTCTTATTTCAAGAAATTTAATTTACCAAGCAGTTCTAAATTCAATTCCATCGCCTGGAACAGACAAACTACTTCATGCAAATTCATTGATCTCGGACGGTGCTGCGCCTAAAAAGGTAGTATTATTGTGCTGTGTCTTGTTTGGATTTATTTAGTGAATAAATTCTTATGATCGAATTCGTTTAGTATGTAGAGCACGTTGAGTTTGTTTAATATATAAAATTTTAGATTCATCCGATAATTGTAACTAAGTGATTGAGTAACATTTATTTAAGAATAATTTTTTTAAAATTATAATTTTTATTTATTTATTTATAAAACAATATTAGGAGATTTTATTCAATCACTTAAGTATTGGATGAATCTAAAATTTTACATACTAAACAAACTCGACGAGTTCTACATAATAAACGAATTAGATCATAAAAATTTATTTATCAAATAATCCAAATAAAATATAACATAGCGGTACGATCCTTAGCACCGTCCCCCGCCTCCCAAATTCATTAGCTGCACCTGGCAATATTTTAAAAAGTACTCACTCAAAAAATGATAGTTACCGAAATCTAAACTTTGGTGGATTTGGGAGGGGTATACCTGTGATTTTTATTTTTCATATCTGTAGAAAAAAAAAATTATATATGATATATAATAAATTTATGAATTATTATTAATAATTTGGATTTATATATTTCAAATTGCGTTGTTAGACTATACATTTTCTAAATAAAAATTATATTTTTAAAAAATACTTATTAAAATTTACCAAACAAGATCTATATTGAATATAAAATTATGTAAAAATAAAATTCAAAAATTCATAACAACCTTTTTATAATTTAAAGCTCTTTTGGTTTAAAACTAGTTTAATTTAAATTTTTTGACTTATTATTTTTTACCTTAAAGTCACCTATGTATTTTACCAAATGAATTTTTTGCTTATTTAGTTTAAAATGACTTTAAGCTAAAAACTTAGCTTAAAATCAAATTGCAAGCGATGACTTAGTTGTTTATAGATTATAGTTGAAAATTTTATTAAATTTAACTTTATATAAAAGTAATTTTAATATTTGTTATTGCTAAAAATTTATAACTTTTAGCATTCAAAACTAGTGGACGCTAAAAGTAAAAGCCTAGAAGCTCCTCAAAGCTCAAAGCTGATTCTGGAAAATAACTTCTCAACAGAGGAAAAAAAGTTACAAGACGCTAAAATGCAGCTTTCAATTTTAAAATTTTTTAAGTGCTATTAATTATTTAAAATTAGTTGATACGAGATTTTATTTTAATTTTAATTTTAATTGGTGCCCCACTGATAAATAATTAGATTAATCTCAAAAAATTAATCAAAATACGTGTGAATTAGCCCGAAAGCTCTAAAATATCAAATATATATATATATATATATAATTTTTTGCCAAACGCTTCCATGCCCATCAAATTCTGTAAAAATTGGAGAGGTGGTGGACCATTGGAAAATAAGCTGTCACGCTTTTTGATTCCATTCTATTCCATATACAGTATACACACAATAATATAGACACACTGCGTGTTTCCATTTTCTTCAATCTTTGTCTCCGTTCATTGTTGCGAGCAGGTAGATCTTATCTCTATCTCTCTTATCTTCATCCGATGTTGTATTTTTCGCTTTGAGCGATCTCACCGCTGCTCTCTTCGTTCGATCGAATGCTCGGATCATCTATCCCGATATCGGGTTTTGTTGCGAATTTGTAATTTGACGAAATCGGGGTTTGGGTTTTCATAATCAATAGTTTAGTTCCCCCTAATACATTCAGATATGCGGAATTAGATTTAGTTTTCTATTTTTGTGTGGTAATAATTCAAAGTTTTGGGATTATGTTGATTACATCCTCTCTCAAATTGTTTTTTTCCATTGTTTTCAAGAATCAATTTGCTTACAAAGTTCTTGGTTTTCCCCTTTGGATTGCTTTGGAATTTGGATGATGTTTTGTACTGTGAAAATTATTGAATAATGATTTTCTATCAGGGAGTTTCCAATTGGCTTAGCTGGAAATGTCTCAGAAGTCAGAAACTTGGGAAGAGTCCCACTTCTCTCAAATGTTTGTGTCTTTGTTTTCAGTTACCATGTTCTTAAGAATCGTTATGGTCAGAATGTTTATAATCAATTCGACCCATCATGTTAATTTATGGGCGAATTATTTTGGAAAGATTTGACAGGCAGATATTATAAAATTAATTTTTGGGGCGAACCTAATATTAGTTTGATATATTTAAGTCTAATACTACTATAATAATACTATAATAATTGAATTTTCTTTTGGAACTTAAAGGAGCCGCCCTTTCTGCCCCTTTGGATCTGTCTATGAATACATGTTCAGATTTTTTCCCCAATAAATCTGGTTGGATACTGACACATATATCGATTATAAACATTTTGAATATTATAATTCTTACCCAGAAGAGGAAAAAAATGAAATTTTATTCAGGACAAAGAATCATGTTTTTTCCCCTTCACAATACATATGGTTCGATTAGCTTGCTGCTGCTTGTGATTGGTAAGAAATATGCTGAAATGCTGTAGTTACATAGTTTAGATACTTTCGAGTTTCATGTTACTTTGAAAAATATTCTGGCTCATTAACAATGCCCTCTGTATTACCAGGGTTTAATATTCTCGATGGGTGACTACGATTTTAAGAGATTGGGTAAATTTGTTATTACAATATATTATTGTTTTTTTGATAAGTAAAATCTTATTCACAAAAAGCACCAAAATGGCAAAACCCTGTACAATATCTTATACAATTAATTTGTTGTTAAGCTCCATATCATCACAAGATTTCAAACCCAACTATTATCATTTTTCTTAGATTTCCAGGAAGCTTATTCCCCCCAAACCACTAAAGAATTACTCAGGAGTTTGTCTTGGATGTGCAAGAAATTGGAAAATTGAATCTCTTTAATATTCTTCCGCCTTATTTTCCTCAAAAGTTGTCTTACATTGAATATGTCTAGGGGATGGCAGTATTGCACAATCTTCTCCTTATATTTGATATATAACCTTTTCTGAAAAGTTCCTTAATTTGATATTTATTGTAGGAAATATGATTAAGCTCTTTAAAGTAAAGGAAAAACAAAGGGCTGAAAACGCCAATGGGACAACTCATGTCAAGAAGCAAAGTGCAGGGGAACTACGTCTTCACAAAGGTATACCGTCTTATGTGTTTTAAACCGCTGTTGTCTAGAAGTTATTGGGAACTGCTGTATCAGGTTTCCTGTCTGATTTATAACTTTTGATAAGTTATCCTGAGATACTGGACGGTGGACCACTACTGGCTACTTGATACTATTGCTTTAAGAGTCTATTATGCACACATTTTTTGGCTACCTGAATGGTATGTGTCGATATATCCATTTCAGTGGTTGCATTCTTTGTATCTTGCAATTGATGATGCAAATCATGCAATGCATAAAACTGTGGCTTTTCAGATAAATCCATATCGACCAGTAGGATGTAACACAACTTTATGATACACTTACAATGCACAATAACACTCGGGCAGTATGCACTCAATAACTTCACTTGATTATGTTGGGCATTTTTCAGGAAAAATTATATTTGTCAACATTGTTTTCTTGTAAAGAATCAAAGCCCTCATTCAAAGTTCCATTGAAGTAGAAATGGAATATGTACTTTTCCATTTTTTCTATTGCCTTTTTTCATCCCTTTATAGAGTTGAGAGAACCTATCATTTATGCTATTATGTTACACTCTTTACCCTCTAGTTCTACATGTTAGTGGGAGCGTAATTTACTATTGCAGATTTGAAGCTGACTCGAAGTTGGCCATTGTAGGCAAAATCTTAGAATCTACAAATTTCAAAGATAGAACTTCAAATCTAAATGTAGTAAAAACTCCCATTTCACAAAATGCACAATTAGGATGTTAAGATGTTTGGAACTTTTGCAATTGCAACTGAATTTCATAATTTAGATACTTGGCCGAAATAGTGAAACTGTGATCGAATTTGCACCTGGTTGATCAAGATAATTGAAAGACCTTCATTTTCCAATAACATATTTTAGTTGATGCTGTCATTTTCAATGTTAAATCTTGAGAGATAAATATTTGTTTTGTACTTTTTCAGTAAATGGAAACTTACATCTTTTGACTCACATACTGCTTCCATTCCAATTTTTTGTTTATTTTTGAAAATCCAACTTTTCAAAGAAGCAAGCATTTATTGCATTTACATTCAAGTAATAGTATATTATTTTTAAACCCCTGTTTTACACCATTAAATGCATTCGCACTCGTGTTAAAAGGTAAAATTAGAAAGCCTTTAATCATACAACTTGACTTTTCAGACAGATTTTGGAATGTAACTTGACTTTTCAAAGTGGTGAACCATTTTTGTGTATTGGGACATCCCAAAATGGTTTGGGCAAAAAAAAAAAAGAAGAGGAAAAAGTACAGATGGGTTAGTTCTGTTTATTATTTTCTAATTTCATTTAATTTCATGCATCATAATTCATAACTATCTTTAGATTCACAATGCGATGTTGATTCAAGATACAAAATAAGTCTAAAATTTGATACATGCCACTGACATTTTTGCAGCAATATCAATCAAATTCACGTGGTCCTTAGTTTGCTAGGGTTTTTTTATGTTCCCTAGTCAACATCGTTGCCCCTTGCTTTTATATGTTTGCTATCCATTTTTTAACACTTGTAGCTTTAGAACTATATACTCTAGTACTTGTTGGACACAAGTTTGCTCCACGAATATTAGCATTTGGCATGTACTGGGCTGTGGAATACAACTTTCTTTCTATTCGTGAAGCCAAATAGTTTGTTTATAAAAGCAGGCTCTTTCCTGAAAAAATTAGTTTACCTAGTCTTTTTTTTGACACTGTCAGTAGATTTAACTGCAAGAGATCCCCTCCACACCCCCCCCACCCCCGGCTCCCCCTTTTAAATATCTTGTAGATATTGGTGAACTGAACCTACCAAAGACTTGTGTCATAGCTTTTCCCAATGGAAAGGATGATCTGATGAACTTTGAGGTGACCATTCGGCCTGATGAAGGATACTATCTGTAAGTAATCTTTTTCTCTTTGTCTTTGTCTTTGTCTTTTGTTTTTCTTTTGTTTGTTTGTTTTTGTTTTTTGTTTTTTTTTCTCTAATTCGCATTTAAGCATGCATTTTTTGAAACTGTCTGGGTTGGAGCCCATCCAAGACAAGGCAAACTTTGCTGTGGGGGCTTGGGATTGATTTTAGATTTTTGTATCATTGTCCCAAATGAAAAGAAAAATAAGTAAATTTTGCACTACGCAAATTACCTTTGTTTCAAAGGGTGCCGGACGATGAGCACTCAAGGCTTATATTCATTTCCTTGGGTTTTAAATTTAATTAGCAGCTTGGGGCTCTGCAGTCACTCACTGTCGAGTAAGAAATCTAGAGGAATGCATATTCCTCCTTATCCTCAACCTAGAATGCACGGACTATGTAAATGCTATTACTTGGTGGATAAATTGGTAAGTTGGGAATTCCCAGGCCACCAATCAAACCGATGGTTTCTCGGTCACGTCACAACCTGCTAAGGTTCCGTTTAGAGTGTCCGTGGTTAAGAAACAAAAACTGGTGAAAAATTTTAGAGCCTTGTCAATATGCCTTTCCTTGTTAGTTTGAAGTTTTCAGCCATGAGTCGTTCATATAGTCATTAACTGGTTATGGCCTTTCCCACTAATTATCATTGTCTTTGCATCGGATACTTCAAGTGCTATTTAATGCTCTCTGAGCAGGCTACTGTCTCCATGGCTGTGTTAGTATGGTACTTAAGAGTTTGCCAGTGTGTCCAAATGTTGGACAAATTCGACTCCACTCAACTTGAGTTAAAAAGTTTCCTTTCTCATATTTAAGAGGGTCTCCTTTTACTGCAAGACATGCTCATCCTTCATTTTTGGGTGGCAAAGTTCACCATCAATAGTTTTACACATCCCATTCTACTTTTTTTATTATTATTATTTAAATTTAACCTTTTTTAATGGTTTTAAATTTTAATCATTTGGGTGGAACCTTGTTTAGTTAACCTGAAATATTGGTTTCTTCTGACAGAGGTGGTACATTTATGTTCTCTTTCCAAGTTCCACCTGTATACCCTCATGAGCCACCAAAGGTCAAGTGCAAGACTAAGGTAATAAGCAATTTCACCCTGTTTGCTAAAAAGAAGGCTCTCCCTAATTTTCTTTGCATAAAGTTGTTTATGCATGTAGTTGGCCGTTTAAACAGTGCATCCTACGCGCAGGTTTATCATCCTAACATCGACTTGGAAGGAAATGTCTGCCTTAACATCCTAAGAGAAGACTGGAAACCTGTCCTCAATATAAATACAATAATCTACGGACTATTTCATCTCTTCACGGTAACCAAAAATCTAATCTCTTTTCTGAACTGGCACTTCCTCCTTGATGGATTGATTATAACGGTGTTTGTTTTAGCTGAAGTTGTAATAAAAGTTGATTATTGAAAAGCTCAGGCAAAATATACCAAAAAAAAAAGCTTATCAAAAATCAAAAATTTCAGTTTCGTTAAGTTATTTTGGTCCGTAAGCGAGAAACAGAAGTTGTGATAAACATGTGATCTTTATTTCAAAAAGAAAAAATGCTAAAACTATAAACAGAAGCTTTTATTGTTTTACAAACACCTACTGTTATATTTATACTTGGAGCTTTGCTACGACTTGTTTGAGCAGCAACCTAATTACGAAGACCCCCTCAACCACGATGCTGCTGGTGTTTTGAGAGATAACCCGAAGATGTTTGAATCCAACGTGAGAAGGGCAATGGCCGGTGGTTATGTAGGACAGACCCACTTTCCCCGGTGCATGTAGCCTCTGCGCGTCATTTTCCAAATTCAATGCTCAAAGCTCCGGTATCTATAGATTGGGTCAGTGTTTTTTTGCTTTCCTGTTGTATTGTTTAGCAACTAAAAAGTAAAAACGTTGGGAATTGAGGGCGGCTACCCGAAGGCTTGAAGGTGTCTTTATTCTGGTGTAAACTGTGATATAGATTGTGATATTCTCTCTTGAACTATTTTTCTATTTATCGTGCTCTTCTTCTTTTTCCATATTTTTTCATCTTCCTTTTACATTTTTTGCCCCTAAATTTAATGTGAAAAGGGTGGGAGTCGGGGAGGTTGTGGTCTCTTGTCATTTTTTAGGGGAGCCTTGGCACAACAGTAGAGTTGTCGCTGTATGACCTGGAAATCACGGGTTTGAGGCGTAGAAACAGTTTCTTACGAATGCAGGGTAAAATTGCGTACTATAGACCAATCGTGATTAGCCCCCTCTTCTCAAACCCTGCATACGCGAAAGTTTTGTGCACCGGGCTGCTTGGTTTTACTTTCTACTTTGGTTTCTTCTCTATGCAAATCAGTTATCAATGTCAAAACAAAAAAGTAACACAGACAATTTTGATCTCTTCAATTTTTGTTGAGGTGCATGCAAGTTGGTGTGAACGTCTGCTTATTAAAAAAAATGATGTTAAAAATGTCTTGACACGAGCGTGTTGTGAAAAGTTAGTTCAAAAAGAAAAGTTAATTCAATAAGTGACAAAATACTCGAGCGTTTGGTCGCAACCTCAAACAAATTAACCACCGATCTGCAAGAACTCCGACAAGCAAAAATCAATCTTTGTAACTATGGGAATCCTTTAAGTTATTGTTTTTGTGATTCGGTCGAGGTTGGTTTTTACTAGTTCTGATTTCTGAACTCTCCATGGGATATAAAAATGTAAAACATAATACAAGCTGCCTTTGTTTATCTCTCGAAAACGACATTGCTACTCTACCTAGGTTTGGTCTAAATAGTTCTGTTTTTTTCTTTGGAGCTTTTTTTTTTCATTTTTTAATTCAATTTTTTTACTATTTTGTTTCTTCGTGATAACAGAAATTTAAAAAATATATATTTAAACTAAAATTGAAAGAATTCATTAAATACGAAAAAAAAAGACACAAAAGCCAGCTTTTTGTCTTATCTTTAACTTTTTTTTAATTATTTTTTTGATCAAAAGTTTTTATTTCTCTAATTCTCCACTACGAAAATGAATCTAAAAAATATACTCTTTTAAACAAAACTAAATTTTTTTTACTAAACATGAAAAAAAAAATCATATAAAAAAAATTAGACCAAACGGGCTCTGTTCGAAACAAATCTCGTCTGATCCTAGGATTATCAAAAAATAGATATGAGATAATTGATTATAAGGCCTTTAAACCAAGATGTCACCTTATTGGCCAACAACCTTCAACGCATTGAATTAAGACTGCAGGACTTAAGATCATGTTTGATTGATTGGATTAATAATGAAATGATATTATAATTCCACTTGATAACTAGTCACATGGGACAAGTAATGAATAGAATATTAATATCATATTATCTTAAGTACTGAATATCCCACATTTTGTTGGAATAGTTATTCAATGGATATATAATCATTCTATCACTTGTTGAATTCAAACAAGTGAAATATAATTCCATCCAAAATATAATTTCATAGGATATATAATCTAATTACATGTCTAATCCGATTAATTAAACATACCCTAAAAGTCTTGTGAATAAAGTATTCAGTGTAAATTAATGTAAACTGCCTGCCCAACAAATTTAAAAACAGAAAAGGTGGAAAGAAGGGCTTTCAGAAATTTATTTTCTTTTCTGCAATTGACTAGAAATAAAGGTTTGGGAAATCAATAACATCATCCAGTAATACAGAGCCCCATCTTATGAAACACATTGCACCTCAAGTTTTTTTTGTGCAAGAGAAAACAAAACTCTCTTGCAATAGTTTACAAATAGAGCAACACAAATAGGTTTCTTTTTTCTAAAACAATTAGAACTATGGACAAATACAAGACCACACAACCCACAACCTTATTGTGAATAATACACTCACATAAGAACACATGAACATATACAAATTTTTGAAAATGGTACAAATGTCGGAAAAAATGGGGAGAATCCGAATTCAAGCCAAACAGAAAGGCTTCTTGAACATCTGAACTTGACCAACACACTATGCGAACACCATACACAGAATGAACACATATTTTCATTGTACGAAGAGATTTTACCTATACAGGGGTAACTCAAGTGCTGTGATCAGGTGCAAGTGAATAAGGCTGCACAAACCTCTTAACTATATTAGCCATGTATTTCCCCTGATGTTCTGCAAGTGCCAGCTCCGTTTCGCTCGGTTCCCTGGTGCCATCCCCGGAGAAAACTCCCGAACCATAAGGCGACCCTCCTCTAATGGAGTCCATTTTGAACATTCCAGCTCCAAAGGTGTATCCAATTGGAACATAGAGCATACCATGGTGGGCTAATTGGGTGATTGCTGTCCAACTGCAATCAATAAATCAAGAATAAATTATGGGACAGAAATGATCGCTCAATTGACACCAATACCAGAATAGAAACTGAAATTTTATCCAAATCTTCCTTAAAGGGACAGCATTTAAGAAAAGAATCTCACAAAAATCAGAAATAAATCAATTAGTTCAATTCAGCACATCATCTCATGTCAGACTGACCAACATATTTAATAAAATGGAAAATTGGTGAGAAGTCCAATTTATAGGTTGTTTACTATTTTTCATCCAGCATATTATTTTTTAACGAGCAAGATATATCCACATGAAACTTTTTCAGCCAGAAGTCCTCTATTGCCGTGTGTAAGTTTTTTTGAAACAAAAATACCCTCATCATTCTTTGTATGCTGAGGCCTTTGGAAAACTAGTTTCAATTTCCACATAATTTTTGGAGATTTAAATATTGTTAGCACTAAGAAACAATGATCAGTTGATGACCGCGACAGCAAGGGAATGGATCTTGTAGATCGAACCAATAGTGGTGGTTTTGATGATTCGACGAGTACCGTCGAGGCCTCTGCGAATTGGGGAGGTTCGAGAAATATGAGAAAGAGAAAATCAGAAGAAGAAGGGGATAGGTTGAGGACTTGTTCTCTCTGGCTTATAAATATGGTGTGTGTGTGTGTGTGTGTATAAATTTATTTTGAACGCAAACAGATAAATTTATCTGTTAGCATATTTATCTGTTTGCATAATAAACAGATAAATTATCAAACAGATCAAATAGATAAATTTATCTTTTTGCTGGGTATTTTCGGAAGAAATCATATTTTTTTAATAGGTTAGACCTGACATGTTAAATTTTTTATTTATAGACCTCATTTTTGATAAAATTATATTTATGGACTTCTGGCTGAGAAGTCCATAATAAAATCCCATTTAGTTCCCACGGTAATAACTGTAGCAAAAACTAGTTGTATAATTTAAGTTAGTGAGAGCCTACCAAAAACTAGCTGTATAAATAATTTATTTACCTGTCACCTGTCTTTCCAATATTAGTTGTCTCGCATTTTATAGCTAGAGAGGACCAGACCCATAATGGACCAAATCCTTAGCCAAGCCATCCAAAGTGAGCTAGGCTCAAATGTGCATCTATACCCAAGGAGAGGCCAACCCTCGTAGGGCCCGAGGTGAAGACCATTGTATGCTGAGTTGGTAAAAGTAAGTGGAGTTTCAAGGCTTGTGTAACCGAGTTTGGCAGCATTAATGACGATTTAACTAATCCTAGTAGTCCTAGACAAATCCACTGACAGAGTCGACTTCCTGAAATTATGGGCTTAATTCGACAACTGTCACGAAAGAGGCTAATGATGGGTTGAATAGTTTATGATGACACTCTCAAAAGTCAACTTATATCCCCTATATAAGGAGGGTTCAATCCTTCCCAAAAGGTACGCAATCTCTCTACAAAACTCTACCGAAATACATCCCTATAAGTTGATCATTTTCCTCACCTATAATACACTAACATAGGCATCGGAGGGGTTTTCCGACAATCCCCGCTGGCTAGTCTTACCCTTATTACCTTTTGCAGATCAACTTGGTCATTCAGGAAACTCCAAAAGATTGGTTCTCTCTCTTCTCGTATTCTCGTACGGAGACACCCCCGTACAATAACTTATTAGGGTAAAGTTTCTTTCGGACTCAATGTTTCCACACGCAAGACTAGTCATGTCAAGCTGATTGTTTTAACATGAAAGGTTTAAAATTAAAAGCTAGAGAGTGGTATTCAAAAGCTAAAAAACCTGAATGGATTTTCTTCCAAGTTGAACCCAAGCAGTTCCCAAGTAGTTCGTTCAGCACTGAACCAAACTTCACAGAGATACAAAAAGGAACTAACAAGGACAAAAGAAAACAAAGAAAAAGCAGTAACGTCTCAAAGGTTAACTGCACATGATCAATTCAGTTATGATAACTACACTAAATCCACAAATTATTTTGTAAAACAAACATATGCCTTCTAAAGTTAGTAACTTTGGATCAAATTTTGATTTATTATCATTTGGAACCAAGAAACAAGAAATTGAGAAAAGGAAAGTTGGCACTCTTTTAGAGTCAAAAAAAGATTTGGAATCTTCTAGAGTTGCGAATGGGATTGACATGCTTGACCTTTTAGAGCAAAACAAAAACAAGAAGGGATTGACGTGCTCGACAATTTTAAACGAACCCTATTAGCCAACACTGCCACAAGATAGAAAATTGCATCAAAGTGAATGACAATTTTTCTGCAGCAGACGTATCTGGCAATATTTGTGGAGGAGGCCTTCTATACAAATATGTACAGGCCCTAGTTTTTTGAGGGTTGATATCAGGGGTTAGCTGTAAAATGCTAACAATGCAAAAAACCAGAGAAATATCCAAGCGAGAAAGCCATTACAATATCAAACAGTTCTCAAGCCCTGAACAAATTTCCACACAATGTTTAAGTAAAACACTAGCAATCTAGGTATAGCCATAGTGATGCCAAACTTTTTTCTTCAAAATAATAAACATATTATTTCCACAAAAGAAATGACAGAGTAAATTCAGACATCAACAAAAGACTTATTAGAACGCATTCAATAGAAGCATCTTGCAAAGGGAAGGACTAAGGAGACAGGTGCTATGGCAATAACCGGCTTTAAACCCTAACGAGATGGTTTTGAACTCCCTCTGCTTCTCTAAAAAGACTCAAGTGGACCATTTCATACTCTGCTTCAATTCTGTCCCCCTCATTTCCGGTCCATAGGGAACAAACTATTTTGGGAAAGTATCCATATCAAACTATGAGAGATCCTCTAGGCTCTAGTTTAAATAGATAGGTAGCATCTTGTATGCTTTTCCTCCCAGGTTCCACAACCTAAGGAGTCGCCGCCACTAATTTATCATAAATCCTATCTACATGACAAGCCAATACCGCACCATTGTGTAAGCAACTGAAGATAATCAATGGCAGATACCAACATCCAATTTATGAAAATCTAGAGTCAGATAGTTACATATATCGATAATTACAGAGGAATCAGATCCCAATACATATCACCATGAAATCTTAATGCCATGATACTGACAATACTAAATTACGAGATCTTTGCTCCCGATACTTTTTTTTTTTTTTGGGTAAAAAAAAAAATTAGTAACTTGCATGTTCCTCTATCTGTCTCAATACTTGCAAAGCCATTGAATCGTGTGAAAACCTCGAGACATATCTAACAATTTTTAGTACATTGGAACGAGGAATATATTATTTTCGTAACAGCTGATCCCTTGCCCCAAATTACCAATCTAATTAACACACAAACACACATGAATTTATATATATAGATATAGATATATAGAAAGCAATGGTAAATTAAAATAGACTCACGCAGTAGTCTCTTGCCCTCCTCCTTGAGTGCCAGTACTCACAAAGAACCCGGCAGGCACTCCGGCGAGCTTCTGTTCCTTCCACAACTGCCCCGTCGAATCGAAGAACGTCTTCATCTGTGCAGACATACACCCATATCGCGTTGGGAACCCAAACAGCAACCCATCAGCCTCCACCAACTCCTCAGCGGATATCACCGGAATCTCATCTCCGACAGGAGGAGGGGGCACCTTCATTTGATCCAAAACCTCGGGCGCCAAAGTTTCCGGCACTCGATACAGCACCCCTTCAACCCCATCAATCCCATCAACCCCTTTCTTCATCCTCCTCGCCAAACCTTCAACGTGCCCATACATTGAATAGAACACAATGAAAATTCTCAACTTCTTGTCCACTGATCCAAGAGCCCCATCTTGAAGTGGGACCGTTGAATCATTGATAGGGCTTTGACCCTCGATTAGGACAGACCCATCCCTTTCTGGGTTTGGCGTATCATGATCAGATGCATCCAATGGTGATCTTTTCCTGCTGGGCACACACCCTCCTCCTTTACCCATAAAGTGTCACCAATTCCTTCAATTAAAGATGGATTTTGGGTTTGTAGATCAATCTCGCAAGTAATTGAACAGAGGAAATTACTTTACAATCATTCAAATCATACCTGTGTAATGACTGCCTCAAATCTGGGCTTCAAAATCCCTATTTTAATGAGGTGAAGTGGGATTCCAAAAATCTTTTCTGGGACGGGGTGGACCTGAATTGTAATAAGAAGAACTGCCTGAGAGAGACCGGTGAACATCCGAATCTCAGGTGGAAGCTTCGCTGGAAGTCCCTGCGCGTGACAAAAGCTGTAGGAGAGAATGACAGATGCAATTCAATGCCTTTGTTTAGAGAAGTAGTTTTCATGGAACTCCTCGGAA